>OY856186.1:267512087-267561850 GCA_963693315.1 Diogma glabrata
GATTTAATATTTATTTTAAATTTTGAGTTTTGACAAGCAATTTTAATTAATTTTAAAATCAAAACTAATATTTACGTTTTACCAACATTTGAAGAAATAAGTCATTCAATTTAAATAATTTAATATCCCTATCTAACATTCGTTTATATTTGTCTACAGCCCCAAACTCCCCAAAAACACAAACACAAATCAAAACTACAATTGAACATGGAAATTATGTACAACAGGTGAAATTTATGTTAAATTGAACACGAAAATTAAAATCAACGAACCAACATTTAGGGTTAAAAAAAGAGTATTGTGGTAGCTACTTCTCGTTTGTTATTTTGGGGATGGTTCTTGTGATATATTAAATTTTAAAGTACAAAAGTGGAAAAAATTAAAGATAAACCTTGGTTGTAAAACGAAGATTATTTATGTCTATTATTTTTTTTACAATCGGGACAGAGAGTGTTAATTTTGAACAGAAAATAAAACATAAAAATTAAACATTGTTTCGTGTAACTTTTTATCGACCAAAATATTTTCTGTTTTCGCTTACAATAAAAACTTGAAAAATATTCGTATATGGTAATAACAATATTGGTAATGATCAGAAGAGGAATTCTGTTTAGTTTCCCAAAATATAAAATATAATTTAATTAAAAATCTAAAAAAATAACTATAACAATGGAAAAATGGAGAAACAAAAAGAAACAATATAAGTAAAGATAATGTCAAAATTAATGTTTCACATCCTCTAACCACCAACATATAATTTTTTTTACTTTTGAAAATTTGAAATATAATTTTTCGTTTATGGAAATTTAATTTGGATTCACTGAAACTATTGAAAGGTTGGTTCATTGATGAAAATATAGATGTTTGGGTTACTAGTCGTATGTTGTTGTATTTTCTTCTTTCAAATATTTGTTTTTATATTCATCTAACAGAGTTTTTTATTTGCATAACTTTGGAGGTTGTGTGGGCTTGCTGACCATGGATTGATGGTTGGAATCATGGCAGACACAATTCTGGCAATAATTTCTAGTCAAAACTGGTGCTATCGCATGCATATTATTCCATTGAGTTTTTTTGTCATTTATAGTAAGTTCTAGTTAATGCTTTGGGATTATTAGTTGATTAGATCTTAAACGGTCCCGATTATAATAGCTCAGAGGGGAAACGGTCTGGAATTTATACAGTTTTTAGAATAACTCAAAAACTGTGTACCGCAAAATTCTAAAAATAATTGCAATGTTTCTGAAATTTGGTGCTCTTTCCCTACTCGCTTGGGTCAAAAAAAGTTTTTTTTACCCTCCTTCCACCCATCCCCTAAACACACAGAAATATAATTATTTGTGTGTTCGCTATAATTTTCGTTCAAAATATAGCAAACTTCCTGTCTCTATGAATTTTTTTTAATTTTTTCTGTCAATCAGTGTCGACACGTAGGGGGGGGGGGCGGTCTGGAATTTGCACATTTTTTTATAATAACTCCAAAACTGTGTACCGCAAAATTCTACAAAAAATTGCAATGTTTTGGAAATCTGGTGCTCTTTCAAATGATACCCCACTCGCTTACAAAAAATTGCAATGTTTTGGAAATTTAGTGCTCTTTCAAATGATTTCCCCACTCGCTTGGGTCAAAAAAAGTTTTTTTTTACCCCCTTTACACCCATCCCCTAAACACACAGAAATATAATTATTTGAGAGTTCGCTATAATTTTCGTTCAAAATATAGCAAACTTCCTGTCTCAATAAATTTTTTCAATTTTTTCTGTCAATCAGTGTCGAAACGTATGGGGGGGGGTGGGGGGGGAGGAACGGTCTGGCATTTGGACATTTTTTAGAATAACTCAAAAACTGTGTACCGCAAAATTCTAAAAAAAATTGCAAAGTTCTGAAATTTGGAGCTCTTTCAAATGACACCCCACTCGCTTGGGTCGAAAAAGTTTTTTTTCATCCTTCCTCACCCCAATCCCTTAAAAGCACAAAAGTATAATTATTTGAGAGTTCGCTATATTTTTCGTTCAGAGTTTATCCAACTTCCTGTCTCTGTGAATTTTTTCAAATTTTTCTGTTAATTAGGTTCGAAACGCAAGGGGGGGGGACCAACTTTTTGTGTCACTTTATTGATAATAATTCAAAAACTATGCATTGCAAAATTCTAAAAAAATGGTAATATTTCTAAAATCAAGTGCTCTTTCAAATGACACCCCACATGACCTGGTTTTAAATGATGTCTTTACCCCTTAACATTCCCACCCCTTTAATAAATATAGTTATGAGTGTCTGCCACTTTTCTATATTTTTCATTAAAAACCTACTCAATTTTCTATCATTCCAAATATATTTCAAGATTTTCGATGCAGTAGGGTCGGAGTCAATCGGGGCAATAAAACATCCTGAAAACGTCATTTTTCAAAATTATACAAAAAATGGTGAGGTGTAAAATTCCAAAATATATTTTTGAATAATGCTGAAATGAAGCCCTTTCATATGATACCCTACTCGTCTCGATAAAAAAATGTATGTTTTCAAAGGCTTTCAAAGGCGGTAAAAATAAACTATGGAACAGTCCAAGCATTGAGTTTTAAGATAAAGTTATTGAGTTTTCTGAAATTATTTGCCATCCTTGGCTGATAACCATCAAATCAATCAATTTTTTGTTTTAGTCACAACATCCTTGGTAGGTAATCCAGCAATCGGTAAAGCGCTATAGATGGAGGTATCTCGATTTCAGACGATATTTTTTTATAAAATGTGTTGTGTATAGTAGGCATTACAATATGTGTCACAGCAACATAACAGATATTACATAAAAACCTTTCAACACCTAAGTTACACAACAACATGCGTTCTAAGTTATAATGATGGACACAATCTTTTTTTTAAATTCGTTAACTCATTATCCAACAGCAGGGATTGGAGTACGTGGTTGTAACACACCCTATCTTATGGGTAGGATTCCATCGGTATTAGAGTGCCAAAGAATCACCTTGATGTTTAGTTTCATTGAGTATATGAGTATCTTCTCTGTATTACACAGTTTTCCACTTCTCAATTTTTAAGTGACTGTGGTTCAAACTTACGTTGGAAACAGGAATTAAAAAATTCATAATTGAAATTTTTTTAATTGTTTCAAGATGTTTTCAATTAATGTTAACATCAAATCTGACAAATGGAAACTAACTCAAAATTCTTTATCGAATGCTCATAAAATCTGTTTCACTAAATAAACTTTTCCTCAACATATTTCACGCACTTAATTCCTCATTTATCTTTGAAAAAAACACAACAAAATAGAAACATATCTTTAGTTTTCCTCAACAAAAACATGAAAAACTTCCCTTAAAGTTTTTTTTTTATACACGTCAATCTGTGTTCCACATATCATCTATCATACAAAAACATCCCCAATCATCAATCATCATCATCAAAAAAAACATCCATTGATAATTCAATGGAAAAATATTGGAAAATTTTATAAATCCAGAAGAAAAAGTTTGTCACAAAAAATGAAAATATTAATTTATTGTTGAAAATTAGATTAAATCGTTTTGATTTTTCATTTAGACTATATAAATGTGAAAAAAGTCCAAGCGGCACGAATATCCGCTAGAAATAGGTAGATTTCGAGATCAGACAGTTTTGTGTGCCAGTAGAATCTGATGTATCAGATTAGTTTAAACAAAACAAACTAATTTCAAACACATATCGAACAAATTTTAAAAAGAAAATTAGCTACCTACAAGCAAAATTATATCTATCCAATTTTGCAACAAACAAATATCAAATCTACCACAGAACATGTGTGTGATAATTTATGACACAAACCTACTCTATATCATATGTCGTGCAATTACTGCAAAATATGAAAATAGTTTATTTCTAAGAAAAAAAAAATTAATTTCTTCTATTCAAATCTTTTATTTTTTGACTGTTATAAGGTTGACATTGACTGTTATAAGGTTTTTGGAAATTGTAGTTGGGGATTGTTGCAAACTTTTTTGTTGAAGCCAACAAGTCAAAAACCTCTAACTGCAGAGGTTTATATTTATAAGAAACGGATTAAAATGTTTCCACAGATTCTAAATTTATGAAGATTTAAAAAATATTAGTATCCAAACGGCCGTTGTAACGGATTAAAAAAAACACTTTTTTTTCTAGTATAAAGCCTATAGTTCCTTAACCATGTGTCAGATTTTTCTGATTTACGAACTTGTCCAAGATATTAATAAAACACACATTTTAAGAAAGGTTTTTTGATCTGGCTCCACAAATGCAACCGTGAGAGCGCCGGTTGATTCAAACGCATTTTGTGTTTTACAAGCTTTTTTGTTAGAGCCGTTCACTCAGAAACCTCCAACTGCAGAGGTCTTTTTTTTGAAAGAAACTGATTAAAAAGGCTTCAAAAATTCTAAATTTATGAAGATTTTAAAAATATTAGAATCCAAACGGCCGTTATAACGGATCTAAACAACAGAGTTTTTTTCTAGTATAAAGCCTCTAGTTTCTTAACCATGTGTTGAATTGGGCTGATTTACGAACTTGTCCAAGATATTAACAAAACGCACATTTTAAGAAAAGGTTTTTTGATCTGGCCTTATAAATGCGACCGTGAGAGTGCCGGTTGTTTCAAAAAAAAATTTTATTTTGCAAACTTTTTTGTTGGAGCCGTTCACTCAGGAACCTCTAACTGCAGAGGTCTAGTTTTAAAACAAATTGATAAAAAAGATTCCAAAGATTCTAAATTTGTTAAATTTTTTGAAATATTAGTATCCAAACGGCCGTTATAACGGTTTTAAAAAATCAATTTTTTTCAGAAAAAAGCCTCTAGTTTCTTAACCACGTGTCGGATTTTGCTGATTCACGAACTTGTCCAAGATATTATTAAAACACACAAGTACAGAAAATTTTTTTGATCTACCTCAACAAATGCGACCGTGAGAGTGCCGGTCGTTTTCGTTATATCTCATATCGTTTATATATATATATATATATATATATATATATATATATATATATATATATATATATATATATATATATATATATATAATTTTAATTTAAAAACTTTTATTGGTTTGTAGCCTATGTGATTTAATAATTTTATTTTACATTAAAAACATTTTTTGACGCGTTTCGACGCTTTCCGCATCATTTTCAAAAAAGAACAATTTTACTTAAATATCCTATTAAAGAAAAAACAAAACAAATCTTTTTCATAAATTCAAAACCCTATTGAAAACAAAAACTTACATGAAAAACATTTAAATTCACTTATTAAATATGTACTAAAAAATTTAAGTTTAAAACACTATTGACAAATAACATTTAAATTCACTAATTAAATTTAAAATAAATAACATTAAAACATATTAAAATAGGAAGAAACAGAGTATGTTCTTTAGTCAAAATTATTTAAAATTTAATAAATTAAAAACAATAAATATTTCAAAAAACTTCAAACGTTATCAATAAAATAAAAACTAGAACCAACAACAACAAAAAACCAAACCAGAAAATTTTTTCATTTTTTGCAAATACATACTAATTACATATGGGTCCATACAATCCTGTGTAGATTATATTATTGATTTTTATTATATATAAAGCGACCGTTATTTAAGAAAAGAATTATAGTAGTTATGTATGTAATTTGAGTCTCTTTGAGTGTTGATTGAATTCACACTTCGTTTGATGTGTAACATTTCTAAAATTTGTAGTTTACCATGGTTTTTTTTCTTTTTCTAGTATCTTAACATCAGTTAGCGATAATGAATGATTGGCCGTTTTTAAATGTGATGAAAGTGCACTGCAATCGACATCCTTGTTACTTTTGGAATCTTTATTGTGTTGGGTTCTCCCATTAGTCCTGTGGCGGCAAATCTTTGGAATCTTTATTGTGTTGGGTTCTACTTTTGGAATCTTTATTGTGTTGGGTTCTCCCATTAGTCCTGTGGCGGCAAATCTGGTTATGGAATCGATAGAAACTGTAATATTACACAAAACAGAAACAAAACCACCATTCTTTTTTAGATATGTTGATGATATCATAACAGCAGTTCCAACAAACAAAATTGAAAGTTTTCTCAAGGAATTCAATGACTATGACCAACACATAAAATTCACATTGGAAACAGAAGTTGAAAACAAATTACCTTTTTTGGACCTTGTTATTATACACAATGAAGATGGAAGTCTAAGTACAGATTGGTACCACAAAAATACTTGGTCTGGGAGATATTTGAATTTCGCGTCATGGCTACCACTGAATTACAAAAAAAACACTGTGTTTTTGTTAGCGGAAAAAATTTTGTGCCTTTCTGAAACAAAGTTTCACAAAAAAAATTTTAAATTACTAACCGAAACACTACTTCAAAATGGTTATCCACCAAGTGTGATCAAACGTGGTATAAAAGATGCTTTATTTAAAAATTCACCCAAACAACAAAATGAATTAGTTGAGAAAACTGACTCCAATGTCGAGAGTTTTGGCAAAGAAAAGAAGATTGGCTCGATTCCTTATGTAAAAGACCTTTTCGAACAAATTAGTAATTTACTAAAACATTATGATTTTAAAATAGTAGGTAAACCTTCATCAAACCTTAATAACTTGGTTTTTTCCAACCTTCAAGATAAGATTCCTAAGTCAGAACAAAGAAATGTTGTATATCAGATATCGTGTAACTGCCCAGCCACTTACACCGGTCGTACTACCCAACTATTAGAAAAAAGAGTCTATCAACACAATAAAGATTCCAAAAGTAACAAGGATGTCGATTGCAGTGCACTTTCATCACATTTAAAAACGGCCAATCATTCATTATCGCTAACTGATGTTAAGATACTAGAAAAAGAAAAAAAAAACCATGGTAAACTACAAATTTTAGAAATGTTACACATCAAACGAAGTGTGAATTCAATCAACACTCAAAGAGACTCAAATTACATACATAACTACTATAATTCTTTTCTTAAATAACGGTCGCTTTATATATAATAAAAATCAATAATATAATCTACACAGGATTGTATGGACCCATATGTAATTAGTATGTATTTGCAAAAAATGAAAAAATTTTCTGGTTTGGTTTTTTGTTGTTGTTGGTTCTAGTTTTTATTTTATTGATAACGTTTGAAGTTTTTTGAAATATTTATTGTTTTTAATTTATTAAATTTTAAATAATTTTGACTAAAGAACATACTCTGTTTCTTCCTATTTTAATATGTTTTAATGTTATTTATTTTAAATTTAATTAGTGAATTTAAATGTTATTTGTCAATAGTGTTTTAAACTTAAATTTTTTAGTACATATTTAATAAGTGAATTTAAATGTTTTTCATGTAAGTTTTTGTTTTCAATAGGGTTTTGAATTTATGAAAAAGATTTGTTTTGTTTTTTCTTTAATAGGATATTTAAGTAAAATTGTTTTTTTTTGAAAATGATGCGGAAAGCGTCGAAACGCGTCAAAAAATGTTTTTAATGTAAAATAAAATTATTAAATCACATAGGCTACAAACCAATAAAAGTTTTTAAATTAAAATTATAAAACAAAGCCTAATAACCGAATACACATATATATATATATATATATATATATATATATATATATATATATATATATATATATATATATATATATATATATATATATATATATAAATTTTTTTTTTTTTTGTTTTTTTGTCTCCGCTTATCATATATAGTCGTTTGGCACAAAAATTTTTCCGAAATTCCGAGATGAAGCCCATTGCAATAGGTAGATTTTTATATGAAATCTACCTAAAAACAGAATAATGAACACATAACAACGGAAAAAAGATATTTCTGGACATTGACTAATGTTGACTTGGTCAATTTATTATTAAATTTTTGAGGGGGGAGAATTGTGTTGTAACATGAATTCCAATATCCGTCGGTGAATATTTCAAATCGATTTCAAACCTTTAAACAATTAAATATGTTTATTTTTTCTCGTATAGTAAAATTTTTAGGGCTGATTTATATCAAAGGGTTTGAGAGATAAAATTATGATTAGTATTTCAAATGAAAATATGTTTTTTGTTCAATTAACATATATGTAGGTTAGTTGTTTTCAATGAACACATCGATTCTACTTAATAATATAATCATCAAAATACTTTCAGTTCAATGAATTTTTAGAACGAATTTAGAATGAAAACTTCCATAAACAATGGAATAATAAAATTAAATTGAGGATTTATAAAATAGATTTACATGATCATTGTTTAATGAGGAATAATTTTTTTGTGGTAGAGGTGGAAGAGGATTATAAAAATATTACATATAACCAATCAGTAAAATGGCGTGTTTCACAATTAAAACTCAAACGTTTTCCAAATAATTAAAAATTCAAAATAAAATATAAAGCTTTTTCTTTTATTGCTAACATCGTGTCATTGTGAATTTATATTTCTTTGTGCTTTTTTACAAACCACCAACATCTAAATTTTAAAAACAATAATATGTTTACTATCAAGATTAAAAAAACATTAAAGTTGTTTAAAATTAAATAAAAACAACTCTATTAATGTTAAGTGGATTAAAAAAGTGTTTTAAGGTTAAGTCAACAAAAAATTGTCGTCTCTTCTGTTACATAAACAGTATATTCGATTTTTGATAGCATTGTCCGACTATTTCTATCAAATACATTTGTTGGGTAATTACAAAAGATCTTCTTTTTCACGAACGAGAATTGCTCGAAAAAATTTATCTGTATTCACATATGTCAAAAAATTGAGTGGCTACTTATCTAACTGTCTTAAAAACCGAAATTGATAACTGAGATGGAGTTTCTAGGTAGAGACCATATATTTAGATCCAATGGACTTCTAACAAAGTTTCTTCCAAAGATAGGAATTAAAGCATTTGATGCGTAGTTCAACTTTGGTATATTAGTTATCGAAAAATAATATTGGATTTTGCCCGATAATCAAACTTTAACTTAACTTTAGGAACCCAACAGATTCACTTTTACATAAAAGTTGGTAATGGCTCAGTGACGTTAGGTATTTATTTGATGTGTTAGCGACTTCGAAAATGTTGATACCATACCATTACTACTTTAACAGCCGTCGTGATATTTAGTCTGAAATACAGCAAAGCAGTCAGACAACTAGAGAGTCAGACAGTGCAACAGCCAGACAGTCTATGAAACAGAGTATGAGACAGAGTATGGAACTCAAACAGTCGGAGAAATAGACAGTCAGACAAGCAATAGTCAGTCAGTCAGACACTCACTCAGACACAATCAAACTTTTACATTTTGCCACGAGTTGTGTGACTTGAAATTCTATACATCATAGTCATTCCAATACTCATAACCCTCAATACGATGACAAAATAAAAAATCTTTGCGGATGTCACTTGATGTGTTATTGTATATTGACTAGAGTAGAGCATTTCGTAAAAATTTGAAAAAAATATGAAATTTAAAACTTAAACAATCCGACTAAACTCATTCCAATGCATATCTCTAATCCACCGTAAAACTTAAATCTCGATGCAAACCAAACATTTATAGAACCAATTAATTAATTATCTCCAACTATTCTCTTTTCGATTTTCCTTTATTTTCCTTATTCATTTTCTTTTTTTTCATTTTTTTTTTGCTCACCAAAAATTCCATAAAAACATTGTATAATATCTGCAATCTGGTACATTATGTTGTAAATTTTTTTTATTGTTGTTTTTATTATAAAAACATAAAATCACAAAAACATTTCAATTTATAAAATTCCCGAAAAACATAGGTAAAACAGAAAAATTTAAAGTTTAAACTTCACGCTAATCACTGCGTTTTGTTGTTGTTATGTAGGTTTTATTTTCATTATTATCGTTCGATTCTATCGTCGCGCCACTACAATTGTCCACCGCGATTCTGTATATATTTTTAAATTCAGTTAAAATTCATACAAAAAAATCAATAATAATAATGACAATAATAATAATACAAATGTGTAAGTAGCTAGAAAGCTTGTTTTGGTTTAGTTTTGAGTTTAGTACATTGATTAAATTTTGGATATTTATCGTTTTTGGAATACCAATTCCTGTTATCGATATTTGTTTTACCCGAAAAAATGTACTAATATCAAATCCTGATAAACGTAATAAATTTTCATTGTTTTGCTAGCAAACAAAATTCAAATAAGCACAGCACACTCTTTTTATTTCTTATATAAAATCTCATTTAGATTATTTTTATTTTGATCAATATCTTAAAATAAATTTTCCTTTTATTATTTTTAGGCTTCGTGACGAAAAAGTCGATGAAAGAGGAATAGTTCGAGATCACAAATTAAGAGATTTAAGTTCACAAAATGGTAAGTAAATAAAATAAATAAAAAGACAATGATCATGTTTTTTTCGTTTGTGTTTTTTGTTAAAAGTTAAGAAAACCAAAACAAATGATACAAACAAGATCAGATAAACGATCATTAACTACAGAAAATTGTTTGTTTTTCATGTTTTGTTTTGTAAAATTGCATAAAATTATGTTATTTATTTTCAGGATCATCAAATGGTCATAGTCCGATATTAAATTTATCTAAATCCGGAATAGAACATAGTGTTGGGGAGCTGAGTGATCATAGTGATGAAAGATCACCAGCGCCGTCGTTACATGAAGATGATGATAATATTAGTGATCATAATGATACCGATAATGAAGACCGAGATGAAAAAGAAGACAGTAAGACAATTAAAAAAAAAAAAATTTGTATATACGTTTTATTAACATGTGTTTTTAATAGATTCAGACTATAGTGAAGTTGATTGTGAAATGCCTCCCGTATCATCAGCCTCCTCAACAGCACCTGGTGTAATAGAACAACATCATCAAGCATTAAATTATTCAAATATGGCAATACAATCAATACAATCATCAACAAATCAACAAGAACAGGAACAAAATCTATCATCAACCGAAACATTACTTAGAAATATACAAAATTTAATAAAAGTTGCAACAGAAAATGCAAGGCAGCAGGAGCGACAAACAAGTTATGAAAAAGGTAAACATAATTTCTATTTTCTATTTCTATTAATTTGGTATTGATTTTTATTATATCTATGTAAAGTCAAGTGCACTTTTATAATATTACTCGTAAGAATAGGCGTGATATTAACTTCTGAAATATATTTTCATAATAATATTGCCAACGGCAGTTTTTCAATGTTTTTTTTATTTCGATAAATAATTTTTTTACAAGAATTTATTACTTGATTTATACGTCAATTTTATTTGTATTCTTAGTTTTTTGGAGTGAGTTGATATTGTACATTACGATTCAGTTCATCCATTCTGTGGTCGCAAAGTAATTTTTTTAAAATTTCATTTTGAAATTCCTTCGCTCAATGTTTTGTTTTAATCCCAAAAAATTACGTCATTTAAAACCAAATCGAAATAAAATTGAAAGTGAAATTGACAAGCAAACTGTGAAACAATTATACACAACACACATACAGTAACAACAACAATCAAATCCAGATTGATTAAGCGAAAACAATTTCTGAGTTTTATAAATTTTTTGTTTTGTTCATATCGTTTCTGGAATGAAAAGAAAAAACCGTATAATTCCCCTAAATTCAAAAATAATCCTAGCTAGTCACTCTTATTCTAGCTCCAGTGTATTATAATAGATTGTTTTTTAAATTTTTCATTTATACTAAAAAATAAAAAGGAAACAAAAAGTTGGGAGATTATATAAATCTTATATATCCAATTTTCACCTCAAAATTTAAATCAATTGGTACAAGTTTTCGTTTACAAAAATTGGTTGAGCTAAATGTTTTTCATAGTCACATAAATAAAATCACAACAAATTACCTATTCCACTGTACATAACCTGTAACTCATACTCGCAATAATATAACAACATAGCTTTTCAACAGCTTTATCAATCAATCATTACGTCACTTGGAAAATATTCAATTGAAAAAAAAAAATACAAAACTCGATAGAGTACGTAAACAGTTAAAGAAAAGGGAAAATTATTTGTAAAAACTCAATGATTTGATTTTTTTCATTTACTTGTTACTTAAAAAATAAATCAAATTGTTTTTCTGTTTTTTATTGTATTTCATGTTTTATGAAAATAAAAATAGAAAAATATGAAATTAAATAAATAATATATAAAAGATAATATTTTATCATAGGTTGTAAATTGGATTGTTTATACCGACACTTGGGATTTGAAGGGAATGAGTGAAAATTTATATTCCATATTCGGTTTAAAACAAAACAAAACAATGGAACTAAGAGGCCAGTTGAGTTGAGCTCATCGTATTTGCTTACAGATCTACTCATTGCACTGATTAAGATTTTTATTTGATTCCTAGCCTTTTGTAAAGAATCTATTAAAACAGGTGATAATATTATATCTGAATTTTCTAACACGGTTTTGCTTGATGATATATACATTTTTAGCGGCTACTTTCTTAAGTGGTTGTAAAAGCGTTTATAGTCTTAGCTTTTGTTTACTGAGAATGAGGATGTTTTCAGTTCATATACCTAACCTACCTGCCAAAGCAGGCAAAAAATATTTTTGATTGTTTTTAAAGCCCAACTTCCAAAAGCAGGACTTTTCCTTTCCAAATATACCTCTTAAGTTTCTACGATTAGTTCCATTACAGGTTGTCCAAAATATTGTATCCGTTTAAACAGGCGATCGACAATTTCTTTTTTATTAATACGCTTCTAGGAAATTATGGAGCTATGTAATCTGACAAAAATTTGGTTATAATTGTTAATTTTGTGTTTTGATACTTTGCGGTTTATGGTTATTTTCATAAATGCAAACAAATAATTACTTCGGTCTGAAAGACCTAAGTATTACAATTTCGAGACATCGGTCACAACCGATGAGAACTAGTAAACAACTAGAGTTATTTAAAAAAATCGTGATGTCGGGTTGTCACAAAAGTTATAATAATCGGAAAGAAGCATTTTTGCTATGGACCAATAGGAACAGTTGGGCTGAAAATTTTCAGCGCTCACCAGTTGGAGTTATTGAAAAGAATTATTTACCCAAATGACGAAGTTTTCTGTAGAAATATATTAAGTGTTGACAGTATGTCGTTTTTAGAAAAGTTGAAACTTTTAAGTGAATCCTCGTTTCGCTTCTTTTTCTTTATTATGTTAATTTATGCTAGTTTTGTTTTACAATTTTAAACAGAAATAAAATATGTACTTTAAATATAGGTTTATTTTTGTTTTTTTACGACCATAATTGTAATTTTGTGCGTTATTGATCTTAACAGAATAAACTAAACAGCTGTTAATTTTATTCTGTTTTGCAAATCAACGCAACACAATAAAACAATTTAGTTGGTTATATTGAACTCTGAAATAAATTTGTTTTATTGTATATTTTATAAATAATAGCCTGCTCCCATGCAACATTTAAAAACAAAGTGCGAAAAGTCAGCAGTCGTATGGTGGACCCGCCACCACTTTAATCGATGTGTTCCAAAAGTTGATCAATATCTTTTTCATAAGTTTCATCAAAATCAATTCAATATTGTTGACTATATTGTGAATATAAAGTTAATGATAAAAAATACCAAAAATTGCGAAAAAATTTTTTTACCGGAAGTGAAAAAGACGGCAGTTACGATTTAGAACTATTGTGAACCGTACTAAATGCTTAGTATCAAGTTTCATTCAATTCGAAGCCCCCACAACTTTGTTCAATATCACTCAAACACTAATTAGTTCTTTGTCATACCTATTTGCATCTTTTCCAAAGTGTCATCAAAATTAATGCACAAACGAATGTTGTGTGTTCCCAAAAAACATAAAAAACAGTGAAAAAATCATCTGTTGTATGGTGAACCCCCTCCCAACTAGCATTCTTACTTCTTTTAAAACACTCATCAGCTTTAGCAAAACTAGTTTTCCCATATCCTCATTATTTCCTTAAAGCTTCTAAATGGTTTCGATAGAGGCCATTTGGAGAACTTGCCTCGCCATTTACAAAGCCAAATTTGTATAAAATTTCGGAAAATTTCGGTTTGGTCTTTTGTAAGCGGTTATGCAAGTTCAATAGAATATCTGGTTTTCACAAGTTAAAGGCTCGGTAAAATGCGTCTAATAGATCGTTTTAAAGCAAACTTTAGAAACCTTATCGAAGCTATTAAAAAATGAGACAAACATATTACAATAATTTTTGTATTTCTACACTTTTTTTTAACGTCATTATTGTTATTGCTATGTTATTAAAGATATGTTTTTGCTTTCGGTCGCATCTGAATTCAAAAACTTGGGACCCTTCGATCGTTTGTCCTGCACGCTATCCCATCAGCTAATTTGAATGTTAAGAAGAAACTAAATATGTAAGATAGTATTTACAAAGGCCACGGCTTTTATAAAACTTCCATAATATTTAGATTTTAACTTTAGATGTATAAAATATAGTATAATTCAAAGGCTTACTTTTTATATAAAAAGGTATATAAATATATGGCATGTAACTTTTAACGATGTAATTATAATCTGTGATTTACGTTCTTAAAAGATTTGGTATCTTTTTATAGACGTTCTGTAAAAGAACATTGACAAATCTTCTTGCAATTTGTTTTATTGACTCAAAGGCTTTAGAAATAGCAACAATAAGAGGTTATATTTTTAATCATTCACTTTTAGCGTACAGCTTTGTTAGAATAATATATTTATTTTAAATAAAAAGTGTTGTAGCATTGGAATTCTAATAGGCAGTGGCGGATTTAACATATGCGAGGCCATAGGCAAGTTTTCTATTATATTAGTAGGGTTTTTAATTCTTGTGTTCTATTGTGTTTTGGATATTTATTAGAACGTAACGAAACAAAAAACGCACATAGGTTTTAAATGTACATAAAGTATTTTTTTTATTTTGGATGAAGATGCACTAATAAGACTACGCAAAATGCGGTACCATTTATTTTTTTCGCAGATTTTAGGAGGATCGATTACATTGACTTAAAACTTAACCTTTCGGACTTTTAAAGACGCAAACTCATCAATTAAATCAGAACAGTCCAAGGACTGACTTATTTCATTTTCAATGAAAATTAAAGCTAATGCAGATAAGCGGTCTTGACCCATAGTGGAACGTAAATAGTTTTTTATGAGTTTTAATTTGGAAAATGACCTCTCTGCGCTTGCCACTGAAATAGGGGAAGTTAGTAAAATTCGTAGGGCAATAAATAAATTTGGAAAAATTTCGATTAAAGAATTTGCCGTAATATACTTCAAAATTTCCAGTGCATCTTTCGATTCCGCCGAAGCTTCTATTCTTAAAAATGTATTTATTTCCGAGTATAACTCTTCATGGTTCACGTCCGATTCTTCTGTACTAGGATTTCTCAGTGATATTTCTAAATTTTTACAATCATTCAACAATTCATTTGCATCTAAACTTCGCATTTTTTCGGTACGCGTTAAAAAACCAAATATTTTGTTGTATGCATCAAGCATTTTGAATCTTTCATTTAAGCTTACTAATGCAACATCAATTATTGCATTAAAAAAATCTACTTTATATTTAGACTTTCCATTTAGAGGTATATCAGTTCCTTCATATTCAAAAAAACGTCGTTTTTTCCCACTTGAGGGAGTTTCCCACTTAAGGGAATACTGGCTCAGTACCTAATTTTATAGCTATTTCTTCAGATTTTTTAATAATCGCTTCAAATGATTCATCACTTCTGTTTCTAAAAATTTGTTCGTAGTTTCCACCAATTTTATCATAATAGAAATATCTGCCAAGGGATTCTGCATAACTTTACTTACTTTGTTAATTTCATACAATATATCATGCCAAATTGTAAGTGAAAGTATAAACTGATATGAGGATATCTCATTCGCAAGACCGTTAGCTTCAAAAACAGCAACTCCAATTGAACTTGAATCTGCAACTTTGTATAAAGCTTCTATAATTTGAACCAAATTATCTTTTACAACGTTTATACTATTTATACGGCTTTCCCAACGCGTATCTGATAATGATTTAACAGTCATTTTACAAACACTTTGCAGTATGTCCCATCGAACGGTTGATGCAGCAAAAAATGTAAAAATTCGTTGAACAGTACCAAAAAAGTTAATTGCAATTGATACTGATTTCGCAGCATCACATACCATTAGATTAAATTATTATTATTATTATTATTATTATTAAAGCTTGAACCCCTTTGTATTGCCCTCGCATGTTAGCACCATTATCATACGATTGCCCGCGACAATTCATTAGATCCAAATTATACTCAGCTAATAAATTTAAAAAAAATTCAACTAAACCTGAACCAGTGCTATCAGTTATGTGAAAAAAACCACAAAAAATTCTTCAATTTGTACTTCTTCCTGATTAATTTTAACGCATCTCAAAAGAATTGAAAGCTGTTCCTTATGACTAACATCAGGAGTGCAATCCATGATAACAGAAAAATATTTTGATGACTGTACAGAAGATACGATAGTTTTCAGTATTCTTCTCGATAAAAGTCCAATTATTTCATTCTGCACATCTTTTCCAAGATAAGTGTCAAAGCATTCTTTATATTTTATTCGTTTGAGATGCTCTAACATAACTGAATCAAATTTTGCAATAACTTCTACTTGTGCCAAGAAGTGTCCATTATTAGGCTGATAAAGTTGCTCACGGTGTCCACGAAAAGGTAATGATCTTTCAGCTAAGCACTATAGCAAAAAGACGTTCAAGTACCAAGCGCCAATGTTTCTTCTCATTTTCTATCATTCTCTGCAAATTTTGATCAATTGTTGCATTTGATTTTAAATTAACTGACATATTCATCCATTTTTGCATACAGCTATTGTGATCCTGAGATTTATCATGTTGTTTTAAGCTAGAACCTATATTTTTCCAATCTGAATAACCTTCAGTCGACGATAAACATATTTTTCGGGTAGAAAAAATTTTGCAACAAAAGCAAAATACCGAATTATTTTGTATAGAATACACTAGCCAGCTTCTAGAAACTTCTTCACCACTAGCAAGAACTCTCGTGTAGAAACTAGTATTAAATCTGCGACCCGATTTATCGGCTTTAAAATTTATTTGTTTAACCTGACTCGGTCCTTTTTTAACAATATCGACTCTTTCTCGTTCATTAAACGAAATGGGCCATAACGCCGGGTCGTCGGAAGCAATAACCACATCAGTTATGTCTTGTTGTACTTCATGCAATTTAGGATTCGAAGCTAAAACAAAATCATTGGAAGCCAACCAAGACTCTTGAGACAAATTCATTTCAAAATCTTTTTCATGGGTGTCCGGTAATAGGACAGCAGAAACTTCAGAATTTGAAACAACAAAAGATAAAGACCCTAAAGATGTTTCAGACTGGTCAGATAAAATATCTACCAATTTTTCTGAAACATCTTGCGAAGTACTAGCACCTGCATCAAAAGTTGTGTTAGTACCTGATGAAATATTAAAAAAACTCGTCAATGGTTTAATTTTCATTAACATATCTGTATGTTTTTTCTTATTTCTTTTCTTATTTCTTATTTCTTTTCTTATTTTTTTTTCGGCACCCGAAGCCCATTTTCTTCCAGTGTCTCGATCACGATGAGGATTCATGGTTAAATAACGATGAATATAAATTTAAACTTTTTCTAAAGTTTAATATTCATTTATAAATATATAATGTAATTTATATAACATTAATATAAAAGCGAATAATCAGAAGAATAGCCAAGGAAAGAGCAGAAGTCGTCAATATAAAATGTATAATCAGAAAAATAACCAGGAGAAAAGCAAAAATCGTCAATATTAAAATCGCATAAATTACTAAGAAAACCAAAAAAGAACGTCTGAACTATAAGAATTATAATTTAGAAGTGAAATGGAAAACAAATAATCTCTATTTTTACATCATTCATTACTTACATTATACCAAAAAATTGTAACTCGCACACAATCATAACACAATATTTTTTATACCAATAACAATCATACTATAGCTATAGCAATCATATATTCACAAAAATATAATAACTGTGAAATGTTAAAAAAAATCTAGTAGGCTTAGAAAAAATTTCAAATTTTGTTTATGTATATGAGACTAGAAACCGCATTCTCTTTCATATGGTTGCCAGGCATTATGTATATAACGCAAAAGAAATTGCTACATACATAATAATAGATGTATATGTAAAGTTAAATATTTTATAAAAATACTGTTTATAAAAATACTGTACGCATAAATTATATTGAATTTTAATAAATGAGTTTCGTTGTTTATATTTATTGTACTAAGAAAAATTTTTTTCATTACTTGTACTAAGAAAAAAAAATGCGAGGCCACCTGAGCGCGAGGCCGCCGGCAAATGCCTGGTTTGCCTGTGCTTAAAACCGCCACTGGTCCAGATTCTAGAAAATATAATATTACGTCATTCAAACCATGATTATTCCATACAAATAGCAAACACATTTAATTTATATTTCTTCAACTTGCATTTCGTTCAGAGAAATTGAGTAGCTATTGGTTTTATATTACATATTGCTAGGGATTGCAATCCCGGGATCCCGAATCTTGGGATCTCGGGATCCCGACACATTTTCACGATCCCAAAATCCCGGGATTAACAAAAGAAAATCACTGAATTACGGGATTGTCATATTTGCCGGGATTAATCAACGAAAACAAGGCATCCTGTTAAAAAAGAAGTAATATTAAGTTCTCATCAGTTTTTGTTGGTTTGTAATTTATTTATTTGTGGTTTACGGATATGACAATCCCACGTACTCTGGTCTCCGTTATTGATATATGGCTAACGTGATATATCACATAACAATGAAAATACTAGTGAGATATCACTAGCCAAGGTTAGAAAATGAAAATGTTTAAGCAAAGCGGTCATTGAAGACCCCATTTGCAGCAAATGTATAAAGACCATTCAACCAAAAAGTGTAAAATTGGAACAGATTTTTTCAGCCTCCGAAAATTACGTTTTATTTTGGTTATTGAATTTTTATTTTTTAAGAAGTTAGTAAGTTAGTAAGTTCATTATTTTAGCATGCATATACTTTTCGACCCTACAAAAATGAATAATGTGTTTTTATTAGAAAATGTTATTTCTTATTTATTTGCGGTTTCCATTCAAATTTTAAATCCCGGGACTCATAAAACGCTACGAGATTGCAATCACTACATATAACATTATATAAACACAAGAAGACTATTCGTTTTGTAATAAAATTGAAAAAAAAATTTAAGAATTGAAAATAAATGTTTTTTTTGGCAAACGGCTGTAAAGTTTAACCTAGTGCCGCTAGGGAGTTAGTTAAAGTCTTACTTTTTGGACTGCTTCTGCAAAAGTAACGTCATTTTTATTTTATACTACGGCGGCTGTAAAGTAGCATTGTTATTTGTTATTTTTTTATTTTTTTAAACAAATTGTACATAGCTATGACAACAAAAAATAAATTGATTCTCAATCCATTGATATTTTGAATTATTGTATGTTACTATATTATATGACAACAAAACATAACAAACAGTTTCATTGGATGATGAAATTTTGAATTATTATATAACTATGACAACAAAATAACAACTATTTCAATTGGATTATGAAATGAACCGTTTTTTTTTTAAAGTGGTATAAGTTCATTTTTTTATATTGAGATATTTAAGGATTTGTGTTTGCATTAATATATCAGTATAGGCAAATGTAACTAAAATTTTGTAATATTTTTCACACTTTATACCAATTTAATTTTATGATGCAATAATAGGTATAAAATGAAAATAATTGATTTTTTGGCTCCAAATGGACTTATACCACTTTCAATAATAACATATTCTAAAAAATAAGAACAAGAGACGTGGTATAAGTCCCATGTAAATGGGTCATTCTTTTTTGATATGGCTGAAATTTTTATGCGTTTTATATCGAAAAAAAAGATATGGGTGTTTGAGGATTTTTTTCTTATGGAAAATACAGCGGTTCTAAATTTCTTGATGAGTTATTTTCAAAAATTCATAACTTCCGTTCTATTAAAGATAGAAACTTCTGTTTTGTTTTATTTTAAAGATAAAAGATGCTTGTTTAAAAAAAATAAAATTAACAAAAGTTATTCACAAATTTCTATTGATATAAACAAACAAAATGTTGAAATCGTTCTTTAGCCATTTCTCCACCCCGCTCCACCCCAAATCGGGCTCTATTGAAAGTATGATTATATATATAGAAAGAGGCCATCATTATCTTTCTAAAACTACCACTAACACAATTTTCAAAAATGGACTTATACCACTTTCAAAAAAAACGGTTCAAATTTTGAAAATGCTGCTTTGATAAAAAAAACTTACTTCATACAAATTTAAATGTTTTTTTCTCTTTTTTGGAAGTAATTATGAAGATAAAAATTCATATTTAACAAAACTTTTGATGTATTAATTTTATATTTTATAAAAAATTTAAACGTTTGCCGAAAAATTGCGTATTTAATTCGGAGCTAAAGTGACTTTTTGTGCATCGTCTATAATTGTAGATAACTATAACTATAGACTTAACACAAAAAGTATCACTTTAGCTCATAATTAAATAATGTACTGTTCTACGGTTAGTGAAAAGTCTATTTTCATGCAGGCTTAATCCTCCGTGAAAATCGTTTTTTTCTACAAGTGTAAAATCATTTTTGCTAAATAACAAATTTAAGTTGCTTTGATATTTTCAAGCAATTCTACAAAAAATTTAAATCAATGCAACCACGACCAAAATATGGAGTATGAATTTTGAATGTTTTCTTGTCATTTTTTAATTTAATAATTTACAATAAATATCGTTTATATTTATGCTATCGTAGAAAATAGTATATTTTGCTACAAAGATATGAAAACGCTGCTCTTTCGTGAGTGAAAATTTGAACTTAAAATGATTTTATCTGTAGTACAATTATTTCTATGATCGTAAATATCTAAACGATATTTATCAGAAATCGACAAAATAACATTCAAGTTTTATATTCTATTTTTTCATGGTTGCTTTGTTTTAAAAACTTTGTAAAATTATTTGAAAATACCATATAGCAACTATAATTTGTTATTCTTTTTACACTAGAGGAAAGACTACACTTCATCTGCTATATCATAAAAAATTGCATTTTCTACGCGAGATTAAAACGACGCTAACGCGTTTCGAAAACTAATGTTTAGTTACGGGAAAAACAGTGTTTTCATCTCCCATTTTTGCAATTGTGTAAAATCAATTTCGTTTAATAACAAATTGCAGGTGCTATGGTATTTTCAGTAATTTTACAAAGATTTTAAATCAAAGCAACCATGAAAAAATAGATATGAAACTTGAATGTTATGTTATATGATGTCGATTTATAATTGAAGAATTTATAATAAATATCGTTGATTCGTTTATATATTTGCTATCGTAAGAAAAATTGCATTTTCTACGCGAGATAAAATCGTTTTACGTTCGTGAAACTACCCCACTCGACACTGACGCGTCTTCAATTTTCACTCACGAAAAAACAGTGTTTTTATCTTTTGCAATAAACTGTACTATTTTTCAATTGTTTAATTAAGTTATGATAGTTGATATTATTTTTATTTTCCAGCCGAATTAAAAATGGATGTTTTAAGAGAACGTGAAGTTAAAGATTCTCTTGAACGTCAACTGAACGACGAACGAAGGTTACGAGGTAAGTCATGTTTTAATGATATTCATAATATTAGTTTCTTCATAAATTGTGATTAAAAAGAATGATGTCATCGAAGTTTAATTAATTTTTGTAACTATTCACAAATAATATCCTTATACAAAAATCATCAATTACCATAATCTCATATCATCTTCTCAATTTTAATAGTCATCATATTTCCATATAAATATCTATTTCCACAAAAAATCCTTTTCGAATCCACTTTCCCACAATAAAAATTTTTAAGATCCTAGAAATTAAAATCAATACACGAACTATAAAAAACAAATAGGTAAAAACAACAACATATTTGTTGCAAGTCAGATAAAAAATGAAGTAAAACAAAAACATTCAAAGGAAGTCAACGAAAAGTATCATTTCATTATTTCGTTGACACGTGTTTCAATATATAACAAAAGGGCTATTGCTTGCTCCTATACTACTCGTATCTCTTTGTTACAATACTTTTTTTTAAATAAACTAAACGTAAAAAATAAGGGTTTAAATTTTTTGATGGGGTGGTAAAATGAGTGGCTAAAATAACAACAAATAAAATAACTAACTAAAAATTTTAATATTTAGAAAGAGATCGATCAGTTTTTGTTTTGTTGTTTTATTTTTTTATAAAAACGAAGATAAAAAAGGCAATGATGATTGAGAAGTTTTGATGGAATACGAGAATTGATGATGATGGTCTTTAGGAAAGGGTTTGATTTTCAAATAAAATATTTTCCTGCTTTTTTATCTGTTTTATGAATATTCCATTATTTTTATTTTATGTTGTTTAATTTGAGGATTTTAAAAATTTGAGTGTGTCTACGGCAATTACTCATTTGAATAATAAAACTAAAATGTGATGATTGTAATAAATTGTCGTTGATACAAAATTAACGGAGATAGTGGAGTCAAATTAGTAAAAAAAAGTGATATATTTGATGTAAGAGCAAAGTTGAATTTTTTTTTTGTTTTATGTTAAGGACATAAAAGTTAGTAGGCATGTAATTATTTAGCAAATTTGAAGGTCCGGAAGTGCCTCAAAAATGGCAAAAACTGGTTTTTTGGTGTTTTTTGAGTAGGTCGCTTCACTATTTTTGAAATATTTCGGGCTCTAATGATCATAAAAAAAAAACAAAAAATGCAAAATGTTTGTGATTAAATTTCAAATCCATCTAGGAGGGTTAGATACTTTAAAAGTGTAATCTAACCTCAAAAAACCGAATCGCGTGACTTTTTTTTTTTTTTACTAAATTTATGATAAGGGGCGGAAAAATCGTCGAATTTTCATGAAAATTTCAGGAAACATGTATTTAAATATTCTCAATATGGGATTTAATTTTTATGAAAAACTTTTATTTTTTTCGGCCACAATTGGCATTTTTCGTTAAATTTGGCAAATGGTGCCATTTTATGAGAAGTCATCCAAAATAAAATTTTTTTTTTTAATCTGAACTTTTTTTTATCTACCTTAACTTAAGTATAATCAAAATTATGTTGCCTTAATTTAAGTGCCTATTTTTGGGCATGAAAAAAAAAACATTAATTTTGGCATTTTTTTGACATTTTTTTGACATTTTACCATATATACGGTATTATTTATGCTATTATCATGTATTTTGCATAAAAGTAAAATATGCAATTCAAATTAATAAAAAATAATTTTTAAAATTTAACATAACCTACAAAACTTTTTTTTCTTGCAATGCCCTAAATTGCATTTGGTAAATAATTAAAATGTTATTACAATTATTGTAAATATTTGATATGAGATTTTGAAAAAATGTAATATTCAATTTTTTTCAAACATTTTTCAAACATATAAAATACACAGCATAAATAATTTTACGCCAATTATGTTTTCAATTGAAAATTCTATATGCGTTATTATGGTATTCCATATTATTCACTGTTTGTGTGCTTTTGTCACTTTTGAATTAAAATGCAATATTTAAAAATATACTTTTTGCTGTTTATTTTTAAAATTTTTATTTTATTAATAATAATATAAACTTTCTTATAATAACAATTTGAATTTGATTTTTTATTTTATTGAATATCGATTTCGACTTACGCCATCCCCAGTTTAAATTATTATTACAATTTTTGCTTAAACTATTACTTATATACTACTTCAACTGCTATTTTTTATTATTATGTCGTATATTTTGTTAGTTTAATTTTAATTATTTACCAAAAGCAATTTAGGGAATTGCAAGAAAAAAAAGTTTTGTAGGTTATGTATAATTTTAAAAAATATTTTTTATTAATTTGAATTGCCTATTTCACTTTTATGCAAAATACATGATAATAGCATAAATAATACCGAATATATGGTAAAATGTCAAAAAAATGCCAAAATTAATGTTTTTTTTTCATGCCCAAAAATGGGCATTTAAATAAAGGCAACATAATTTTAATTATACTTAAGTTAAGGTAGATAAAAAAAAGTACAGATTAAAAAAAAAAAATTTTATTTTGGATGACTTCTCATAAAATGGCACCATTTGCCAAATTTAACGAAAAATGCCAATTGTGGCCGAAAAAATTAAAATTTTTTCATAAAAATTAAATCCCATATTGAGAATATTCAAATACATGTTTCCTGAAATTTTCATGAAAATTCGACGATTTTTTCGCCGACGATTTTTTATCATAAATTTAGTCAAAAAAAAGTCACGCGATTCGGTTTTTTGAGGTTAGGTTACACTTTTAAAGTATCTAACCCTCCTAGATGGATTTGAAATTTAATCACAAACATTTTGCATTTTTTGTTTTTTTTTTATGATCATTAGAGCCCGAAATATTTCAAAAATAGTGAAGCGACCTACTCAAAAAACACCAAAAAACCAGTTTTTGCTATTTTTGAGGCACTTCCGGACCTCCAAATTTGCTAAATAATTACATGCCTACTAACTTTTATGTCCTTAACATAAAACAAAAAAAAAATTCAACTTTGCTTTTACATCAATATAAAATGCTAATATGACTCCACTAAGAGGGAGCCATTTGTATAATTTTATCAGATTCATTCAGTACTATATGACAAATAAAATAATAGTGTCCATAAAAATATCTCATCATCAGTTTTCATCAATATATCCTTTGATAGAATTCCATACAATTTAACTAAAAAAAATGGGGAAAAAATATGATTTAATGCTTATGGTTGATTTATCATTATTCGGTCGTTCCCTAAATTCCTGTTTTTCCTTTTATATTTTATCTTTTGGTTTGGACAATATGATATTGGAAAAATAATATTGTAGTTCTTTAACATTCAAATTAAAATTATTCAAATTATTTTTTGATAATAAAAAAACAAACAAAAAATAGCTTAAATTAGTATTTCGATTATTTTTAATAAAAACATAAAATGTTGGTATTTTGATTGATTATGTAAACAGTTGTTTTGAGTTTTAAAAAAGGAGAGCGATTGAAATACGTATTATCACAAAATTATGGATAGAATTTAATTTATTTTGATTGAATTGCTGAATGATGACGCATTTAAAAAAGAAAAAGGAAATGTTTGTAATTTTTAAGAAGATAGGGATGAGTGTTTTTTATACTACACGAATTTGGTGACCCATTTGGTCATTATCAAACAAATATAAAATTATTGATTGTCAGAATGACTAATATAAAAATTAAAAATTATGTGGAAACTGGAAACTGATTTAAAATATCAATCACTCAAAGCTCTAGTTAATCTAATTTTTCATAAAAATCAAGACCACATCAAAGATACCGAAGCACAACTAACTTCAATTGATTATGGTTGAATAAATTTTCAAATTTAAAAATAAATTATTTCTATAATCAAATATAAAATGCTTGGAATAACATGACCTTTAACGTACCGTTTATACAGTATGTACATTCGAATAAGATATTAACTGACCCTTTTTTTAAGGAAGTTTATTGGAATTTTTTTTTTGATTTATATATAAATTTATCATTTTCAAAAATTAAATTCATAATGGAAAGAAAATAGCATACACTGGATAAATGAATCATGAATATATGAAACTTATAAATATAATATTATTCTTGTATAAAAAATAAAACTTTTGAAAATAACCGGATGTCTATTCCAGCGTATAAGTAATTTTCTCTCTCCATTTTGTTTAAATTTATATTTCAAATATATTCTAAAAATTGGTTTCAAATAACCACAAAATAGAATTCTGATTTTAAGAAAGTTTATACGATTAAGAAAATAAAAGTATGTATAAAAAGGAGTTTCCGGTTCACAAAACAGCCCCAATGTATATAATTTTCATATCCGGTTTTAGTTTTTTATACAACTTTATTTTTTCTTGCTAAAGTTTGAAAATTTTAAATATTAAATTATAATGAAAATGAATTATAGAAATATTGTTATGGTTATAATTTTTTCAAATATATTAGCTTCAATCAATCATTAAACTTTGTAGATCTATACAACCAATCCTAAAATTTCCAAATTATTCAATCAATTCATTAGCAAATCATTTCCTACTAAAAACTAAAAATAAACAACACATTAGTGTTAATATATGAAATTAATATTAATTAAATTTTCAAACCTTTATTAAACCTGAGAAAATAAAGATAGATTTTCTTATTTTGATAAGAAATACATTCTATTTACCCATATTTTGATAATTATTCCAAATAAGGATTGCTTTAGTTATAAATGCGGCTAACGAATTTTATTCGAAGTTTACTAAAATAGTACATTATAATGCAAGGACGTAAGGCTAAGGTTTTTGGACGTATGTGGAGCTTGCGAATCGAGGCGCTAGCCGAGATTTACAGCCACATTAAGTCGAAAATCGCTTACGTCCGTGCATCATATACTATTTTTTATTCGCCGTAAGCAATATATTTGAAAAAAATTGTTTAATCTTGAAATCAAAAATATGAAGGGGTTGAAATCTCACAGCCATTAGATATATTAAGACTTCGGTATGGGTTAAGGATTTTGATATAGTTTTGCTCAAAAAACTTATGAGGACATTGATTTTAGTTTTGGGCAGCGATATATATCAAACATAAAACTCTTTGTTAAAGTAAAAGTGTTTTTTGTATCTCTTTTTAGAAATTTATTACAAAACTAACACGAAATATTAATACGTTGCCGGAAAATTAGAACAGATCATAAATTAATATAACTTAGTGAAAAGATGATACACCCAGCAAACTACTCAAAAACCTCTCCATTTAGCGTTCCAAGAAATTATTACAATATCAAAAATTCATATTTCTTTCAATATTGCAAAAATATTCTAAAAATTAAAATAAATTAAAAAATTTTAACTTTTTTAAAGTTCTAAAAACATTCCAAAAATTATTACGAAATCAAAGCTTGAAACCATTTTCAAAATTCCAAATATATTGCAAAAATTATAACAAAATCAAAAATAGAAACATTTTCCAATATTCTTAAAAAACTGCAAAAATTATAACAAAATCAATAATACAAATTTTTTCAAAATTCCAAAAATTATAATAAAATCAAACATTTAAATTTTTTCAAAATTTTAAAAATATTGCAAAAATTCCTAATTTAAAAATTCAAACGTTTTTTCAAAATTCTTAAAATATTTCAAAATATATAATAAAATCAAAGTACAAACTTTTTCAAAATTCCAAAAATTAATAAAATCAAACATTTAAACTTTTTCAAAATTCTAAAAATATTCCGAAAATTCTTACAAAATCAAAAATTGAAATTATTGTAAAATTCCTTAATTCACAAATTCAAAAATTCAAACTTTTTCCAAAATTCTACAAATATTTCAAAAATTATAATAAAATCGAAAATTGAAAATTTTTCAAAATTCTAAAAATATTGCAAAGATTATAACAAAATCAAAAATACAAACCTTCTTCAAGATTCCAAAAATATTCCAAAAATTATAATAAAATTAAAAATTTAAACTTTTCAAAACTTTAAAAATATTCCGAAAATTTTTACAAAATCAAAAATACAAACTTTTTCAAAGTTCCAAAAATATTTCAAAAATTATAACAAAATCAAAAAATGCCATGTTCAATTTCATGTTTGCTAACATTTCATGTCAAACAAATAATTAATTTCATTTTTTTCCAACAAATTGAGTAAAAAAATATGAAAATCATTCTTTTGACATACTTGACAACATTTTTTTGACAAACTTATAATGCAATAATCTAGTTTTTGGACTTACATACTATTACCATACCAGACCATCAGGATTTCTCGAAATTCAATGTTCCTATTCGTAATCACTTAAAATGAACGTTTTTTGAGCAAAAAATATGCAAATTTTCTTGTTTTGACATACTTGACAATTTTTTTGACACACTTCCAGTACAGTTATTGAACACGTCTTCCTTTCGGCTCTTTCTATTGAGTGTACCTATTTTTAGAAAAACATTTTTGAAATCCCTCCAGCGGTTTTCTAGATTTCGTCGGTTGTGACGGCCGGCCGGTTATTTTTGGCTCGAGAATGTAATACTTAGGTCTTTCAGACCGAAGTAATCTTCGAAAATTCTGTTTGTTAGAGCGTAACCTGTTAGATGGTAGGAAGAGCGCAGACCAGTGGGCGATAAAAGGGAAACGAATCGTCTGTTGTTCGGGCCGCTGTGACTGAAGTTCTCTATCCCAAAACCAACCTCTTCATTCCCCACACAGGGTGTTCTAGTGGTGCCTTTGGCTTTCCAGTGAACAGTGGGGAGGAAAATGCTAACCCTTGGCATTCTGAGCCATAATGAGGCCACCTATGTTCGTCCTTTGGTTTCATCGAAACCGTCTTCCAAAACTCCTTTTTTTGTTGATTAGTTGTTTAGGTAAATTTTTTTTTGGATTTTGGGTTTTGTGTTTCTTTTTCAGCTCGATTATCTACTGCTACCTATCTCAATGGTTTTTTTCGTTTCCTCAACTAGTTTTTTTAAATTTGTTTTTGAATATATTTTATAATTTTTTTTGTTGGTCATTATTTTTGTCTTTTTGTGTTTTTTTTTGCTCTGGGTAATTTTTGTTTCCTTCTTTCATCCTGTCCTGTAATGGGCAAGATTTTAAATGTGGGATGTATTTCCATTTTCCGTCCTATAGTAATATACTATAGATCTAAATTATTTTCCACTCACTTTTCAACCCGTTTGTGTAACAACACAACTGGTTAAACATTCCAATGTACATCCAACACTTCCGGTATTAAATTGTTTTTTTTTGTTAATTTTCTATATTTTTTTCACCTAATTATGAAAACATTGTAGAGAGTTAATAAATTAAAATAAAATTTATGCTGACGAATTTTCTTTTAGCTCGTGTTAGGTGAATTTTTTTTCCAATGTTTTTTTTTAGTTAATCAGTTAGTGGTGAGTGGAAAGATTATTTTTATATTGTATTCCTTTTGAATGATAGTTCTTATGATAACAATGAAGTGCTAAATTAAGTATAGTAAGGGGAGAGTTGTGACACGACAGATCTCCCTTCTGGAGAACCAGGTTGATGTTTTGAGGCATGCGGCTCATATTTTTTTATTTTTATTTTTTTGTAAAGAGGTTGGTCAAAAGAACATTTGCTCAATCGAGCTAGCGGCAGGGTTTATTTTGCGTGCACGACCAACTGGTGGACCTTTACGGACCACCAGATAAACCTCCTACTACAATCTCGTTGTGAGCATTCATCTGATCAATTTGCTGTCTTTCTAAAGGTATTTACGAGGTTGGTCTGCTTATTTAAGTATCAAATAGCGTTATGTTTATGTGTAACGCTATCTTCTTTTAATTAAGTTCTGTTGTGCCCGTTCTATTATATTAAAAATTCTGTTATGTGTACATTTTCTTTAACATCTAAATTACACAAACAATTAATACATTAATCTTACCAACTTTCCGTAACATCAAGTAACCTAAGAATATCATTAATAACTAATAACTAGCATATGCAATGTTTCACTGTAAATAAATGAAAGATGAGAAACATAAACAAATTAAGTGTTTTTTATTATTATAGTTCTTTATTTTTGTCTCTGGATATTAGGTTGATATTATATTGCATACATTGATACTTTATTTTCATTTTTTCTTTTCTACGTGAAGCAGATGTAATTTTTTTGGCTCAGAACCACCTGCAATATGTACAGGTTGTTTCATTTAACTTGAAATGAGAGGTGTTCGCAGTGTCAATTGGTGACTGTTCGTAATTTGGATTACGTTGTGCCATAAGTTTTACTTTTTTTTGCTGAAATGAGATAAATATATACAACGATGAAAGAGCTGAACAGAATTTCATTTTGGTTACCAAGTAGTTGTAAGTAACGATTTGGTTGCTTATTCTCAGTTAAGTTTTTAACTTTGCAAAATAATATATTGAGTTATCAATCTATATAGAGATTTATTTTTTTACTCTATAATTGATTAACACAACAAATTTTTGGATTTGTTATAGATCTATTGTTGATAATCATTTCTTTTTTTATCTAAGTCATTTTGACCATCAAATAAATCGAAAAATTAATGTCACTAAAAGTTATTTTTGTGTAAACTTTGGTTTTAAAATTTAAAAATTAAATAAAAATAATTTTTTGTTGGAAAAACGTTACAATACATAAAAATATGGAGGGGCTGAAATCTCACATCTCTGAGATATCAAGACTTCGGTCTGAGTTAAGGATTTTGATATAGTTTTCGCCAAAAAACTTTTATGGGGACATGGTTTTTAGTCTTGGGCAGCGATGTATATCAAACATAACTTTTTGTTAAAGTACGTGTATTTTTGATCTCTGTTTAGATATGTATTACAAAACTAACACGAAACATCAATACGTCGTCGGAAAACTATAACAGATCATAAATTAGCATAATTTAGTGAAAAGATTATACAATCAGCAAACTCCTCAAAAACCCCTCCATTTAGCGTTTCGAGAAAATATTTCAAAATCAAAAATCATATTTCTTTCAAAATTCTAAAAATATTGGTAAACTAAATAAAATAAAAAATTCAAACTTTTTTCAAACAAAATTCTAAAAATATTTCAAAAATTATTAAAAATTCAAAGATTAAAACTTTTTTAAAAAATTCCAAAAATATTGCAAAAATATTGCAAATATTGCAAAAATTGTAACTTTTTCCAAAATTATAAAAATTATAATAAAATCAAAAATTTAAAATTTTTCAAAATTCTAAAAATATTCCAAAAGTTCTTACAAAATCCAAAATTGAAACTTATTTCAAAATTCTAAAAATATATATAAAATTCTAAAATTCTATTTTTTTTTCAAAATTCTAAAAATATTCCAAAAATTAGAATAAAATCAAAATTGAAACTTTTTCTAAATCCTAATAATATTCTAAAAATTCTTAAAAATTCAAAAATTCAAACTTTTCCCGAAATTCTAAAAATATTCCAAAAATTATAACCATATCAGAAATTGAAACTTTTTCCAAAATTATAATAAAATCAAAAATTTATTTAAAATTTTTCAAATTCTAAAAATATTCCAAAAATGCTTACAAAATCAAAAATTGAAACTTTTATCAAAATTCTAAAAATATATATAAAATTCAAAATTTTTTTTTTCAAAATTCTAAAAATATTCCAAAAATTAGAATAAAATCAAATATTTAAACTTTTTCTAAATACTAATAATATTCCAAAAACTCTTAAAAATTCAAAAATTCAAACTTTTTCCATAAATATAAAAATATTGCAAAAATTATAATAAAATCCAATATTTAAAATTTTTCAAAATTCCAAAAATATTTCAAAAACTATAACAAATTCAAAATTTTCCATGTTCAATTATATTTACGTAAACAAGCAGCAACGTTTTTTTTTCCAAATCATTTTTTTGACACACTTGACAATATATTTTTGACAAACTTATAATGCAATAAAATTCTCAATAATAATAATTTCATGTTCATTATACATTTAATTTCATACAAATACCCAATTTTATTTGTTTCTAACTTGACTTGTTTCTCTTAATTATAATACTCAATAATAATAATAAAATTTCATGTCGTACAAATAATTAGTTTTATTTTTCCAAAAAATTGGGTAAAAAAAAAATAAAAATCTTTCTTTTGACACACTTGACAAAATTTTTTTGGAAAACTTATAATGCCATAATTCTCAATAATAATAATAAAATCTCATTTCAAACAAATAATTAATTTTATTTTTTCCAAAAAATTGGGTAAAAAATAAATAAAAATCTTATTTTTGACACACTTGACAACATTTTTTTGACAAACTTATAGTGCCATAATTCTCAATAATAATAATAAAATTTCATGTCAAACAAATAATTAATTTTATTTTTTTCCAAAAAATTGGGTAAAAAAATAAATAAAAATCTTTCTTTTGACACACTTGACAACATTTTTTTGACAAACTTATAATGCAATAATCTAGTTTTTGATCACACATACCAATCCCGACCATTCTGATTTCTCCACATTCTTTGTTCCTAGTAATTATCACAAAAAATGAACGTTTTTTAAGCAAAAAATATGCATATATCCTTGTTTTGACACACTTAACGATTTTTTTGACACACTTCCGGTACAGTTATCGAACACATAGTCCTTTCGGCACTGAGTAAACCTATTTTTAGAAAAAAAAAAATTTTGAAATCGATCCAGCGTTTTCTAGATTTCGTCGGTTGTAACGGTCAGATGGCCGGCCCGACGGGCGGCCGGCCAGCAAACAGACATACATTTTTTTGTTTTGCCTTTTTTAGAATCAGTAGGTCCTAAAACTCGAGAAATGCTAAAAAAAGAGGGGTTAAGAATTTCATTTTTAGCTCATGAATGTAATACTTAGGTCTTTCAGACCGAAGTAATTATTTGTTTTGTATTTGTGAAAATAAACAAAAAAACAATATAATTTAGTTGAGAAAAAGAAAGTGTCACCGTTTATTTTGTGGTTTGGAACACGGGAGGTATCAATTTGTGTGATATCGTTAAAGCTAAAGTTTTCTGGGGCTCGGATATTTTGTGATACCGAAATGGAACATTTTATTTGGATGCAGTAAATTATAGAGAGATACAAGTGAAGCTACAATCAACTGTGGAATCGACGAGTAAAACAAGTTGGCAAAATAAATTACTAAGTTAAGTTTTTTATGTATATTTTATATTTTTATAATTCTGGATTATATTTTTGATGATCTGAATCATTAAATTTTAGTTTACTAGTTAGAGATTTTCCTTGACCAGAGGCCACGTGTAGGTTTGTTTGTTCATAAACTGTAATCCCGGAATAAACGGAATACCGTTTATTACTGGCTAATAGATAATCGATTGCTTTACTTCTAATAACCGTAATTCTTATTATCTATATAATTCGAGACATATCCACTATTTTATTAGAGTAAAGATAATATTTTTTTAAATATTTCTCAACTAAATAAAATTAACATAAATTCAATTGTGCTATAAATATTTTGCCTTTGTAGTGTTATATCTTTTCTTAGTTGAGAATGTCCTATTTCACGTCCAAAGTAGTTCCAATATCAAAGCCAGTTAGAATGTCCAGGTAGAATAATGATTTTCTTTATATTATAAATAATAAGCCAGAATGTTTATTTTAACTTGTTGTTTATTGTTATAAGCTCGAACAAAAAGTGAGTTCTTCTTAATTTATTAGTAAAACGTTATTTTCGTCAAATATTAATATTATCTTGATTTACAAGTTTATACATAAAAAATAATATTCATGTTGGAGAGCAATAAAATAATTCTACAATACAGTTGCACTCCAGTAATCAATTCTAATATTAAATAATAGTAGATTATAATATATCTATATAACACGTAGGATATATAGAAAATTTTGGTTAGGATAAGTCCTAATTGTCTATCCAAGATTTTAAAAATGAGGGCTATTAGACCATATGACCAGACCATAGACCAAAGAGTTTGTTGATATCGATAGATAGCAGCAGTTTACGTGCGATACTGCTTCCTTTTATTTTCGTTTTATTTAGGGAATAAGTGAGAAAGAAGAGATCAATAATTTTTGAGTTTACTGCAAAAATTCTACCCCTTCTTTTTATTCGATCACGAAAATGTCATACGTAACAACTGTTGCAATAGAAATTCGTGTGGAATTGCTTTGAACTGGTTCAACCACCTGAAAGAAATTCAGAGAGCCAGATAAACCCGTTTTACCCAAATTTATTTTGTATATTTACTGATGTTGTTTATTTTCTTCTAAACCCAAAAGTTTCTGAACTTTTACTTGAGTTATATGCTTTAAATGTTTTTATTTTGTTCATAATCCTTTTATCAACAGTTCGTGTGAATCAAGGTTCCGTTAAAAAAGAAAGAAAAGAAGATATCCCAGGTAACAATTTCGCCTAAATTTTTTAAATTATTCCAACTTAACTTGAGAAAGCATTGTGTAAGACCATATTATTCAAGCTTTACCTAATAAAAGCTTGTAAAAGACTAGATTCACTAAGTTTCTTATATAATTCCTTAAGTAAAGCTTAATTCAATAATAAGTATTTAGGGCATATTCAAGCAAATGTTACTCAAGTATAATACCTTTTATAAGGTTTTATTCACATATAACTTTTAAGGTAGTATTCAAGATGTTTTTACTCAAGAATTCTATCCCTTATATAAACCTTTATTAAAGTACAACTTTTAGGAAGAATCCAAGAAGATTCTTACCCAAGGATAGTTCATTGTATACGACTTTATTTATGTATAATAATTTTAGTAGTATTCAAGAAAATTGTTACTCAAGTAATATTTCTTATATACGGCTGTTTTCAATGAATATTAAAAGATTTACAGCAAATCGATCTGTCAATATTTTTGACAATTCGTTGTTTAATTCGCGATTGTGTGTTTTTTTATTAAATATACTTATCGATGCGTTTAAAAAGTTAACAAGCCTTTAAGAACTTTAACAAACTATTATTGATTAATACAAAAGATTATTTCAAAATAGTAGAGATATTTTCGTCAATGGAAATTTGCAATTGTCATTATTCCGCAACCATTTAATTAAACGTTTCTGATGATGGTTTATATATTGATTGAGATTTACCATTTCTGATGATGGTTTATATAATGATTTGAGTTGGTCAACAAATAAATAAACTGATGATAATTTGTCATACAATTCGTTTTTGTATTTAATGTATGTAATCGCCATATTGTGCGCAATTTGCTTGGGAAAAAATTATATCAAAACTTGCAACAGATTGCAACTGACTTATGGAAAATATAACGTAGAACGTTTACTTAATATTATCATTTAACATTTTTTTATTAACCAGCCAAATTGTGCAACTGATCGTAATGCCAACCACAGCATACTATACCCCTTACGAGGCTTGAGTAATGCTTTTATTCTGTATTGAGTAACGTTTTATTCCTGTCGTGGAAATTGATTTAATGAACGAGTGCGTAAGTGTAAACGATGAGGAAGTCGTTATCGGGCCTGTGTTCGATTCCTGCCAGGCACGTTTTTATTTATGAATTTTATTTTCCTTTTCCTTTTTTTTATTTTATTTTTATTCTTTAATCATTTTTAATCGTACAATTGAATGGAAACACATGCGTAGATATCGTAAATGAATACGCAAAATTATTTTCATTTCGAGATTATCCTCAATCATAACCAATATTATTTTTAACAAAAACCCATATATTCTCATTTTAGGAAACCATTTTTACACTTTTATATGCATTCCTAATCAAATGTTTGAATAAAAATTAATTCATAGTCGTGGTAGTGGTCCGAAACTTGAAATGTGTACAAATAATTTGTTAAACAATAGTGATAAAGTTTCAATTTTCTTTATGACAGCTGCTAAATAGAGAAGTGGATAGCGTACGGTCCTGGAGAATCAAAGGTTATGAGTTCGATCCCCGCTACAGGCGTTTGTAAAGATGCGAAATGTGTAAAATATATTGTAATTTCCGATAAAAGATTAACTCAATAGCAGCAATATACAAAAAAAAAGGAGTTTAATGCGCCAATTAGCCAAAATAACTAAAGGAAAGAATCACCAATTTTTTTTTCAGTGGCATCGCTTCTTGAATAGGCACTGAGTAATTCTCTTGAGTAAAGATTTACTCAGGCACTTTATTCAAGTAATTTTGACAGTATTTGAATAAGCCTTGAATAACAACTTTTGTACAACTTTATTCAAACACTTATGTAAAACATGTATAAAGCATTATATATGTCTTCTTGAATAAAGAATATTTTTTCATACGCCTTTTCTCCTTGAGTAGAGCTTGTATAAAACTTTTCTCATGCATAGTTCAAGAATTTTAAATTTCCCCTTCCATTTTAAATTCCTCTTTTAAAGCTTTACTCAATGATTACCTAGGTTAAATTGTTACCTGGGATGAAACAATCCATTGGTACATATCTTTATGAATTCAGTAACTCATAGGGCTGGAGGTACCAGGATTCTGCACTTCTTTATAGAAGCTGTCAGTCTGTATTTTTATAATTCTAAACACAAAGATAATGGGCTATAATTAAAGAAACAGAGAACAATTTTGCTATTGTTGATGTTAACAAATAGTAATGTATCGTTCTTGGCTGTAGTCAGCAATAATATTTTTGAGATCGATTGATAGTTATGGGCAAACGGATAACCTGTGGTGACCTGAGTAGTGAATTGAAAGTGACGTCAAAATTTCCAAATTTAACTCTCGAAATGTGTATCTGTAAGACAAAATTGAATTTTTTTCCGTTTTCTTTTTAATTTAGCTTATTTTTTGTCTTAGCCATTGTGGCGTGAAACATAATCCAAGAACAAATTTTTTGCAGTGACACTGAATTCGTTATGAATTTTCGAAAACATTAGTTTTTTGTTCTGTAGAACATCTTAACCACAATTTCTGGAAGACTTCGCTTTTATTTTACATTAGTGTCAATAACTTTAAGACCGTACTTTCAATCACCATTCTCCACCAAAGCTCTTATCTCATACCATAAAAGCGAAACATTCCGATTTCGTTTTATTACTTTTGAATCATCTATTGAATTATCGTAAAAAATATAATGCAATTGTCTTGTCATATTTTCCGATAATCTCAATAAAATTAAATTTTTATTTGATTTTCGGATTTTCTTTACATGCACCGAAAAATAAATCCCATAATTTCTATTAAATTTTCCATTGAAGATACACAAAAAAACTCAATTTTTAAAATTGTAAAAGTCATTGAAATATAAAACTCTATTGTCCATAAAAAAAATATGTATTTATATGTAAAGAGTCGTCGATACACCTTTTTCAATATATGATGATACGTACAACTATATCTTATCCCTATCCGTATCCACCCGCTCACCCCTTTGACTTTATTCAAAAAATGATTTAACGTAAATTTTTGTTCCCTTTTCATAATATTTTTATTTCGAATTTTCATTTTATGTTTTGTATTATGAAAATGAAATGTCATAAAATTCCAAAAATTTTCGATTGAAAAGAAAAGTTTTGATTCATGTTACAAATGAAAAAGTAAAAATTGAAAAGTGAAAAAGTTTATCCATCAACAAACGAAACGTAAAAAAAACAAAATTGACAAAAATATGTTGTTTTGTGTAATTTAATGTCGTATGACTTATGTGGAAGATGGAATAATAATGATTGTTGATGTGTGGAATTAGTTAGGGTTACGGTTTGGATATAGGTTGGGAAAGAAATTGATGTTTAATCGAATAAGTTCAAGGTATTAAATGACATTTTGATTTTTGTAATCGAAATATGAAGGGAAGTCGCAGAATATTGATTATAGTTGGCGTTTTTGGAGAAGTTTTTTTGATTGACTAAGCGAATAAGCTGGACCTATTTACCAATATTTTAATAAAACCTATATTAAATGGTACAAGATTCAAAACTTTGCCGACGTTTTAGAGTCTTGAAACTTAAGCTTGTTGTTCACGTATTTACTCCCCAAATCTCAATCTCTTTCTAATTCTATCTTTGAATTTTTAGTGAAAAGTATACAAATTCTCAACAACTGGAAATCATTACAGAAACAATATTCTTCAGCTGCAACTTCCTTCTATTGCTTTAGAAATATTAATAGTGAATTGTAAAAAATTTAAATACAAGCACAACGTTGATAATATTACATACAATATTTGATTTAAAAAGTTCAAACATTTTATTTAAAAAATTCTACAATTGAATCCGGTTACATACAACAATGGCATCAATTTGGAGTTATCTAAAGGGCGAGAAAGATCAACAAACTGAACCAATATGTAATTATTTTTCAACAAAAATCAAAGCGAAATCTGCTATCACAAGTCCCCCCCTTTTCAAACTAAGCCCAAACCGGACCAATCATTTAATCAATTTCCTAAACAACAATCCCCTGTATCTATAAAATTGGCACCAATTTACACAAATATACCAACCATTACTATTCCACCATAGAAAACACAAAATTAGTTGGAAAAACATTTTCATTTAATTTCCCATTTGAAGAATAGTATTAATTTCACTCTCGCAATAGCACAAAATATATCATAAAAATTGTATTGAATTCAAATGGGATTTTATTTTCATTTTATTTGTGTTTAAGGGTTGGAGTGTTAGGATTTGGGGAAATCAGCAAATATATTTTTTAACTGGTTTGATTTGAAATGAGCATAAAATCAAATTTTTCTTTACATTTTATTATCTTCTTAATAATCGTTTAATGAATTTCGATATAAAAAACGAATATTCCAAACTAGAGATACGCTTTTCGCGACATTTTCTGTTTCTCGAGAAAAATTGAGAACGGAAATCTGTTTCTCGAGAGTTCTCAAGAATTCTCGAGATAATTCTTTATTAATTTTCTTTAATTAAAAAATAATTTTCTAACCTAATAACTCCTCATAAACCCTATTCTCTAATTATAAACGCCAAATTACCAATAGCTTACTGGGATTTTTTAAAGTTACTAGAATTGAGAGATGTTTCTGTTTAAATCGGCGCACGCTTTGTTAAAGTTTCTTTACAGTCAAATCATTTTCTGTATGGGAAACCAATCCTGTAAAAATGCTCTATCAAAGTAAACAAACTATTCTTACGAATTTTGAAATCAAATAGAGGAAACAGTTTTTTTCTCGTTTTTTACAGAGTGTTGCGATACACAATTTCTATTGGTGGTGTAATTAAAACAACTATATACTATTTGAATAAACTTTGGTCCTCACTTAGGTCACCCATATAAAACTAATCGATTAAATTAAGTCTTCAAGTGAAATTCGGCCATAAAAATTACGTTCCTTTATAGACATTATACGAAAAAAATCTAATAATTCGTCAGCGATTCATCATTTTTATCATATGGATAACGGAGTCCTTAAGCCGCAATTAGACTATTGCAGAACTTCGCAATATTTCTGCAAAGGTAGTGTGTAAAATATTCATTGCCAAACTTTTCTGCAATGAATATTTTACACACTACCATCGCAGAAATATTGCAGAGTTCTGCAATAGTCTAATTGCGGCTTTACTCTCAATATTTACAATATTTATCAAATAAAACAAATATAGTGTTCATTATCTAATTTAAATTTTTAGTTTATAAGATAAAACATGATTCTCAATCTAATTTAATGAATTATTCTGACAGAAAAATTCGTAAAATTGTAGAAGGGTTGTGCTAACTGCAAGAAAAGCTTAGTGAGTTTTAAAAAATTTAATGAGTGTTTTTTATTTGTCTTTAACTTTTTTCAAATTCTCGAGAAATAAAACAAAATTTCTTGAGAAATGAGAAATAAAAATCTATAGAGAATTCTTGAGAAATCGAGAAAAAGAATTCTCGAGAATAATCTCTATTCCAAACAAACATTTATGTTTTTGTATAAAACGCAACAAAAAATTTAATGATAATTTTTAATCTTGATAGTAATAATATGTTCATGTCCATCTATACATTTATGTTTCTACATAGCAACATAAATATTATTTATTATTATTGTTATTATTAAGAACAACACAAAAAATCGTATATTTTATTATCTGCTTAATATCATTCTCCAAGAAGATATCAATAAAAATTTATAACAAAAATTCAACTTCATAAAATATCTTCAACACCATAAAAATACATGACAATTCGTACAGATTACGACATAATAATTTTTGTTGTTGTTTTTTTTGAAGCAAGACAAATATCATCAAATAAAATAAGAAAATAAAAATAAATGAAAAACCATTACATCATTTTCTTTTCACGCCATTCAACCGAACAAGAAAAGAAAACATATAAGAAAAGGAATCCAATCAGATATTTATTTATGTTATTTTTGTGTTAGTTTTGTTTGTCTGATATTTTTTTGCTCGGTCTTCTTGGGTTTATCCTTTTATTTCGATAAGCAGGGTTGAAGTTGGAATGTAAATCATTCCACGTTGATCAACAAGAATGTCAAAAAATTGTAAAAAGGCACCACTAACGTATTGGCAAACATTGCCACCATATCTTAGTTGTAGTCATTTTAAAACCTTATATACCAAGTGCTATCGATGCAAATTGGTGTTTTGTTGTGATATAGAAAAAATGAAGCTACAACTTTTTCACCAGAAGTGTAAAAACGTAAATGGGTTTATTTTTTTCCAAATCAATTTAGAATTGTAAGCGTTGTGTTAATAAGACCTTAGCTAAAACAAAACCTAATTATTGTATCAAGTTTTATTTAAATTGGAAATGGAAGGATTTAAAGTTATTTAAGTTTAAAGTACGGGAACTGCCCAGTGATTTGGTTTACATTCACCCTAAAAGTGGTTAGTTTTGTATCAGAGCTTTTAATAAAGTTTAGCAAAATAACTTTTTCTAAAGCGTTAAAACAGATATAAAAACATAGCAAAAATAAAATTAATGTCGGCAGGCTGACCTAGTTCGAATGACAGGAACGAAAGCTATTGAAATTTTCAAATAAACCGGGACTCAAAAGACTTCCACCACTTGATCAATTTTCTTAGACTCCTTGCTTCATAAAAGAAATATCGCTGCGATTTGACGATTTTTAAATAGTACAATTAATTCGCGAAATAACTGAATCTGCAAATCACGCACATCGGGTGTCAAGGTGTAGAGTCGCTATTCATTTTGATTTTTTCTTGTATCTATGAAATGTCTATTTCTGACCTGGGTGGGCATTCCCTTCCAATTTTATTCCAGAAAATTTTAAACTTAGTGTTTATAAATTCCTCAAAACTATATGTACATTGTTTATAATCTCAAACCCTAACTAGCATGATATCTTCGGCTATTCAGAGATATTCATTTTAAATTTATTATAATTAACACTAAAACATGACTAACTTTAAATACAAAAATGAATATAATGCAAATAAATTTTCTGCTTTTGTAAATCCAGGTTATAAACCAAAGGTTCTTTCGAATCGCTCAACAGCTGTAAAATGGCTAATGTAGCCTAAGTTACTGTTTCACTTCAATCCACAAAGTATTTGGGAAATAAAATTTGTTTTCTAGACAAATAAACAAAGTGACTAGCATTACAGACGAACATTTCTCGCTGTTCATTTATTTTAGTGAGGTGATCTGATGGTTTTGCCTTTCCTCTGGGTACAATGGTGCATCTCTGTAATGATTCATCTGCTTGATATCTCTAGATATCTGTGTGTTCAATTGGTATCATACATATACACTAAAACAATACAAAAATATGAAGGAGCTGAAACCTCAAGGCTCTGAGATATTAAGACTTCAGTCTGGGTTAAAAATTTTCATACAGTTTTCGGCAAAACACTTTTATGAGGACATTGTTTTTAGTTTTGGGCAACGATGTATATCAAACATAAAACTCTTTGGTAAAGTACACGTATTGTATTTGTTTATCTCTGGTTAGAAATTTGTTACAAAACAAACACGAAACATCAACACGTTGCCGGAACATTATAACAGATCATAAATAAACATAATTTACTGAAATGAGGATACAATCACCAAACTACTCAAAAGCCTTTCCATTTCGATTTACAAGAAAATATTTTAAAATCAATAATCATATTTCTTTCAAAATTCCAAAAGTTTTCTAAAAATTATTATAAAAACAAAAAGTTTACCCCTTTTTTCTATTTTGCGTCTAAAATAAAGTCATTTCGATACCTAAATGCGTCTCGAAATGGCCTTTATTACGATACGCAAAGTTTTGTCTTTCAAGGTTGGTCGCATTGGCGAACATTAAAACGAATAATTATGTAAATAAAATTAATAAGAATATCTAAATTAGTGTTAAATATTTTAATTAATAAAAATAATTAGTAATAATAACAAAATTTCAAATTGACTATTTTTTAATAAAATACACATTTTTTTAAATTTCAAGACAAAAAATGCAAAATAGAAAAAATAGTATAAAAAACTCGTTTCATAAGACGTTTTATCGCACTTATCCTTTAGAAACTCCCCGCTGCGCTCTAAACAGATTGCGTGCGATAAAATCGTCGATTATGAAACTAGTTTCTTAATATACTATTTCAATATTCTCAAAATATTCTAAAAATTATAACAAAATCCAAAATTGAAACTTTTTCCAAAATTCTAAAGATATTGCAAAAATCATTACAAAATCAAAAATTGAAACTTGGTGTTCAAAATTCTAAAAATATTTCAAAAATTGGAAATCCAAAAAACTTTTCCAAAAATTCTTAAAATAGCGCAAAAATTATAACAAAATCAAAAATACAAAGTTTTTTCAAAATTATAATAAAATCAAAAATTTAAACTTTTTCAAAACTCTAGAAATATTCCAAAAATTATAACAAAATCCAAAATTGAAAGATTTCCAAAATTCTTAAAATATTGCAAAACTTATAACAAAATAAAAAGTTTCCATGTCCAATTTCATGTTCAATTAAATTTCATGTCATACAAATAATAATTTCATTTTTTTCCAAAAAATTGGGTAAAAAAAAATGAAAATCATTCTTTGGACATACTTGACAAATTTTTTCGACAAACTTATAATGCAATAATCTTGTTTGTGGTCTCACATACCAATCCCGACCATTAAGATTTCTTCAAATTCAATGTTACTCCTCATTATCACTTGACGATTTTTTTTACACACTCCCGGTACAGTCATCGAACACTTCGTCCTTTCGGACGTATCCATAGATTATTTCTCTTTTTAGAAACAAAAAGTTTTGAAATCCCTCTAGCGGTTTTCTAGACTTCGTAGGTAATGACGAACGGGCGGCCGGCCGGCCGGCAGACAGACATACATTTATTTTTGTATGGTTTTTTAGAATCAGTAGGTCCAAAAACGTCGAGAAATGCCAAAAAAGTTGGGGTAAGAATTTCACTTTTGGCTCGACAATGTAAAGCAATGTGGTTCTCTCTAACTCCGCTCCTGCTCATCTTTTTAAAACATACCAATCGAAAACGTAACATAATAACATCAAAAAAACATAACTCATTTTCGTTTTCACTTTTAACGTCTATTTACTTAATTTTTTGTTTGTTAATCAAAGAATGTCATAAATGATGTGCAAACTTACATAATATATATAACATAACATAAAATAAAAAAAATTGGTGTTACCATATCATAATATTTCTTTTATTGACTTCACATCAAACTCAGTTTCTTACGTAAACAATCCAAATTCTTAATAAATTTTATTTTGTTTGGTTGCTTGAAGTTTCTGTTGATTACAAAATATAATAAAAAAGGAAAATTATTGTATTTTTTGTTCTTCTGGAACATCATCTTCGTCTTCTTATCAAACGATATAATAACATATTAAGTTAAATGGTCGGACATGTCATATAACTGATAATAAATTGAGGAAATGGTTTGAGGCAAGGATGAATCTAAGAAAATTTGGAGGGCTTTAATGTTTGGAAAGGGTGTCAATTTATAGACTAACATTATTTTTTTATTGGTTGTAATTTAATGGATTAAGAAAAATTAAAGTCGTATTTAGTTAATATAAAGAATATTTCATTGATTCAAGAAAATCAAATATTTTGATTGCAAAAATTTCAGAACAATTTTTTTTATTGATTTATTTTTTCTTATCTATCAAGTTTTTGACAGCTGTCAAATTTGATTTATTTGTTTTTTTTTTCGCTTTAATGTATTTGAATGTTTTATGAATTTAGAAAAAAATTTCGTTTCTTGTTTGAAAGAACAGTCCAATAATATATCTGAATCGTACAACCCTTCAAAAAATTAACCGAAAACGATTAATTAAGCGAAATTTGTTCATTTTTTATTTTCTTCTAAAAGTCAAGCAATTTTCATCAAAACATTTCGACACCCACTCATTATCACCACTGATGTTGACAGTAAATTTGTAATCCCCAATTTGGACAATCGTTAATCATATTTTCAAGTGTTTTTATATTTAAAAAGGAATTACTTTTAAATCCTATAATATATTTGAAAAATATTTATGGTTAAAGTGGAACAGTTTGATGGTTAAAAAACAACATTATTTTCATTGATCTTAGTTGTTAAATTTTATTCAATCGCAAATCGAACTGTCTCATCCACTATAAATATTTATGTTTTATTTTAAAATTCAATTTTTTGCCATTTATTGTGTAAAAAGTTAGAATAAAAAATATATATTGAAAAATCATATTGATATAAGGAACATAATAGCGAAAATTCGAAATGTCACCCCTTGTAGAATTTGAAGTCAAATATCACAAAATAAAGAATAACACGGGGGTCGTGTACCGTTATTGTATTCATATATGACAAAACAATATTTTTTGTGTTTGCTGTTGTTGTTGGTGTTCAGTAGAATAGAATAGGTTAAAGGCAATATATTATTATTATTATTACTACTATTATATAAGAAATCGAATCAAAAAATATAACAAAAACGGGAAAAAGGTATTTTTCACTATTTTCTTTAGATTTTCAATTTTATTATAAATGTTGAATATTGTAAATGCATGATGATAATGAAATTGTATATCGAAAAATAATAAAATGAAAAGTGTATTTTTTATTAGGGAAAATATGTTTTTTCGATGGTAAAAATAGCAATTTAAAGTTTAATATATGACCATCTTATCTCGCGAGTTATGGTTATGATCGTTCTTTTATGCACACACGCACTTTTCATTTTTTTTTTGTATTTTAAATTTTCGGTTATGTGATTTTACGATTAATCAATTGATTTTGGATTTGTGATAGTGAAAATTATTGCAGTTGTACGTATGTTATAGGGAAATTAACTATATCGATAAGTTTGAGTGAATATTGTTTTTTATTTATTCTTTCAAAGCTGGATGAGTTGTGCAGAATCTATCTGTTGAAGAAATTGATTTGAATTCCTTTAGACTCTACATTGTACCCGATTTCTAACTATCCTAAAAAATTATATATATTTTGTTTACATAAAATTTGAATTAAGAGTAATTTTTTTAAAGTTGGACACTTTGTATGAAGGAGTGATAGGTAATACCTTCGATTTTTCTAAACTTTTCAGGATCTATTAGCAGCACTGTGATAATAAAAAGTGTAGTTTACCACCTCTTAAATCTGGCGCGTTTGACCTTGAATAGAGGTCAAAGTTTATGGTCACGGGTATATCGTATATATTGTATACTTTATAAAACCATGAGTGACCCATGATATTTTTTTAAATCTGGCTTCTACTTGATATTAGGTAGATGTTAGCATAAATAATTTGGTGGATTACTCATGGTTTTGAGAGCCAAAGTCAATCGAAAAAGTTATTTTTGTTGCTGTTTTTGCCTTGTTGTGTGGCTAAATATCTGCTAAGCTCATAGGTGACCCACAGCAATAACTATTGGATTAATTACACAACATATAAAAGTACTTAGAAAAATTCAAAACAGCATGGGTTACTCTTGGATTTAGTAGTTAAACGGTCTCAAAGTTGATAATTTTTCAAAAAAGGTCAATAACTTTAGAAGCCATCAGTCAAAAAGTTTGACACATCTCTAATTATACTTCTAACTTCATATTGTGTAGTTTAAGGTTCAGGCTTAAACTTCATGTGGCAAACATTTTTTTTTTAATTCAAGCTTCTTTTTATCGTCCAAGATGCATTCTACATAATGTACCATTTTACACATTTTACCTATTTCTCAGGCTATTTTTGATTTTTAATAATCGTAAATCAATTTTTAGCTAGGGCCACATAATTGATTTAGTAAATAAATACAAAACCTCAATTCCAAAGTACAGGGGGAGTATACGCAGTGACGATCCATGTCAAACGGATCAAGGCTGTGCCCGAAATTCTATAAGTCGTAAACAATTTGTTTATAGCCCAAATTGAAGCTTAGTTTATAGAGTTTCTTATGCAGTCTAGTATTTTTGGCGAACAAATATGGCGGCTGCAATCAATCACCGCATCGTGAAGGAATATTTTTTCCGATGTTTGTAAAACTCATCAGATCATTTAATTGAAACCATTTTATGGCATATCTATGCTTGTAAAATATGAATATAATATTTTTTCTAAATAGGAAGCCTCCGTTTTGTTCCTATCCATAAAAACTTTCAAAAAAGTTGTGTTTTGGAATAACGATCACACAACTTATAGTAAAAATGTAAAAAATCGCATTGCGATTCATATATTTTTATTTTATGAACATTTATATAACCTGTCTATAAAAAAAAGTGATTTCGATCTGGGATACAGACCCAATCAAAAATCAAATCAACATATAAGCTGCCATGGTCGTTCAGTTACAAACCGAGATTTTCTTGGAGAATGCAATGTCTGGTTTGTTGCCTTTATAGACGACGAAGACCCTCCAAAGTTTTATTCACCCCAGCATGAGCAGCTATACAGTAATCGTGATGTTCCTTGGTCAATTCTGCAAAAAGAACGGACCTATGAGTATCGAAAATCGCGGCTTGCTACAAGAATTAGTTTGATTATTTTAATAATATTTATTTTTGATTGTTAAAAGAAATTTGATTAGCGTTTTTGTTACACAGACAGGAGAACAAAAAAAACGAAATTCACAACAAAAAGGAACAAAAGATGGAAAACCTTCTTAAAAAAATACAAATATGTGTATTAAATTATTTATCAAAATTGACCTGCTTATTTATTATTTATTAATTATTAAAAATTGACTATTTACTTATTATTTTTATTTATTAATATTAAAATTATTTAACATTTAGAGAAAAATATTCTTTTATTTATTCATCCATTAATTTACTTAACTATAAAATTATTTTATTTATTTTAAAAAATATCTATTTGAAATTTATTTATTTATTTATCTATGTTTTCATTATTAATAGAGATCTTCCCGGGACAGAACCCACATGCACAAAAATTGAATACTAGAAAATGAAGGTACTTGCCGATTAATGGACAGTGAGGAAGATCGAACTCACGATATATGAGACTCAGAGTGAATTCAGATCTAAAATCCTAAAATCTGAAACGATTGAGCATCTGGTTTAGACTCAACTCTAATTATCTGTATCAACTTACCAGATGCTGAGTCCTCTTATCCCTATCTACGAAAAAAAAATTAAACAAATGGAAAAAAATTAAAGCTAATATCGTTGCTGGGGGTAGACCACGAGTTCCAGCCCCCAGATCCGTCCTCTTTACAAGCCCACTATTATAACCCGGTGATCAATGGTCATATCACCATTAAAATTGTGAAAGGAGGTTGGTGTTCAACTTTTGTTCTTCCCAACAGAGGTGGGATTGGCCACCACTTCACTCTGATGGAAGACTGCTTAGCGCTGAAGAATAGCACTTGACTGTCACAAAGTTTGACTACCCAGTGTTATTCTCCTTTATCAGGTAGTCCCTCGAGTGAAGTTGTAGCCAATCTCGGAAGGACAAACTAAAAATGAAAAATGAATTTAAAAAATCAAACTCCAAAAACAATCAAAACCAAAAATTCCACTAAATATCAAAAACAATATCATATATATATTTATATATATATATATATATATATATATATATATATATATATATATATATATATATATATATATATATATATATTTATATATATATATATATATATATATATATATATATATATATATATATATATATATATATATATATATATATATATATATATATATATATATATGTGTTGGAAACCGTGTTGGAAACCTTGTTTGATCGCGATCCTTGAAACTTTGCAGTGTTATGACCACCGTTTAAACACGGATTTAGACTAGAGGAGAAAAACCAAAAAGGTTTTTTGTAAATGCTCAGAAATAGTTCCTAAACGGTATCGAAAAGACCGTAAAGTTTTGTTTCTGTTCAAAAACAATATTTTAATGATAAGTGAAAGTCCAAATAGTTGTTTGTGATGGTTTTGAAACCGTTTTTAAAAGGTGTGAAAGAATCCTTGGTGTGAAAAAGTTATTATTTAACCGGTTATGACACCAAGCTGAAAACCCATTCTAATCGGGTATTATTGGAACATATCTTTCTCGATTTTTTATTCCTATAATTTTTTTTTCAAACGTTTTGTGCTTTAAAGTTAAAAATGTAAACAACCAAATAATATAAATAAAACACTGCATCGTACTTTTCAATAAATTCGATTTTTTTAATTTGAAGTATAAAAATAAATACAAACAAATTCAAACAAATATAAACAAACAGTTTCTTAGAAAAAAGTACGAAATCGTAAAAATAGTTATTTGTTTAACTAGGCAGCAAAGTAGTAGATTGACTGCCGCGGCTGATAGTTCATAGCCGACCGAGCGAGGCTAGGAATTCAGCCAAGGCAGTCAATCTACCTTGCTGCCGAGTTGAACATATAATTTTTTCTCCGATTAATTACAATGATATGTAATTTAATAATTATTACTTTAAAATTAAAGCAAAATTTTAAAAATGAAAAAAAAAATCGATTAAAAAAATTTTTTTTTTAATCGCAATATCTGTTTATTTCTATGAAGTCTAATTATTTTGCTGCCTAGGCAGCAAAGTACTTGCTTTGCTGCCTAGGCAGGAAAAGTGCCACTTTGCTGACTGAAATAAGTCTGCAAAATTTATATTTGCTGTCTATCGGAGAAAAAAATATTTCTTTATTTTAATTGGCAGATAATTTTTCTGCTACCCGATTTAATCGGGTACTGGCCGATTTTAAATATTGCTTTAAAAATTTTTTGACCTCGTGATCGGTATAGCCACTAAATTTTGTTCTCACTGCCATCATAATTATGTTTTGAATTTCAACATATGGTAAAAAAGGTTTTTTGACCATAGTTCCCCCCCAGGAATACATAACAAGCACAGTATCCAAAATAAATTGCTTAGTTACTATACGCGCCCAATTTCGTTTGGTCCTCCAAACGTTGACATATATGCAATCTAAAACAACAAAATATGATTAAAATTGCTAGCAATTTTCAATCGACAACATGCATAATAAATATAGACACCATACTATAAATAATGAAGTTCACATAAACTAAGGAGAAAGTGATAACTATATACTCTATAAGTTTATACTATCATAGTTTTAACAATAGCAGAAAACTCGCCACAAATTCAATAATATATTTTTTCTAAATAATATTGCATGAACTCACCATTCTCTGTTTAAAATCTGGATCTGACTTCAGTTTCATTTCAAAATTTTCTAAATTTTCGGCTGTACTAATTGGTACTTCTATATCACTTATAGGTTTGGTATGTGGTGCATCTTTTGATTCGACAATTGGAATTTGTTCAGCAAGCAAATCAATTGCTGCTTTCAACGGAACTGTTTGTTCCGTAAATAATTTTATAACACTATCTAATTTTTGGTTTAAATAGTTATAATCTATAAATTTAACAAAATTAGTTATTAATTATTAGGACAAAATGACATTATGCAGCTGTACCTGGATATTGTACAAATCCCGGATAAGTGGGATTATGCTGTGCTGTATTGCAATTATAATTTATAGAACGTGAGTTAGCTGAAGTTGTGATCCCAACATCTTTAACGAACGCCTTACTTTCAGCATCCGTGTATAGATACATTAAAGATGATGGAGGTGAAACGTTATTCATTTCACTTTTCACGCATATTTCGCTCTCCGCCCCAGGAAATAAAACGTGATAAATATGAAACGTTTAGACTTAGGCATTTCAACGAATATATAATGTAAAGATTA
>OY856186.1:267562050-267599048 GCA_963693315.1 Diogma glabrata
AAAACCATGACTATATTTTAACAACTAGTCAAAATACAAGTACATACAAGGATATTCGCTATCCTTAAACAATATATTAAGAAAAAACGTTTCCACAATTTACTGCTTCCGTCGTGAAACAAAACAGCTTCGTGCCTGATATATATATATATATATATATATATATATATATATATATATATATATATATATATATATATATATATATATATATATATATATATAATATATATATATATATATATATATATATATATATATATATATATATATATATATATTTATATATATGGGTTTTTGTTAAAAATAATATTGGTTATGATTGAGGACAATCTCGAAAGAAAATAATTTTGCGTATTCATATACGATATCTACGCATGTGTTTCCATTCAATTGTACGATTAAAACTGATTAAAGAATAAAAATAAAATAAAAAACAGGAAAATAAAATTTATAAATAAAAACGTGCCTGGCAGGAATCGAACGCAGGCCCTATAACGTCTTCCTCATCATTTACCCTTACGCACTCGTTCATTAAATCAATTTCCACGACAGCAATAAAACGTTGCTCAATACAGAATAAAAGCATTACTCAAGCTTCGTAAGTTCGAAGTTTTGATATAATTTTTCCGAGGCAAATTGCGCACAATATGGCGATTACATACATTTAATACAAAAGGAATTGTATGACAAATTATCATCAGTTTATATATTTGTTGACCACTCAAATCATTATATAAACCATCATCAGAAATGGTAAATCTCAATCATTATATAAACCATCATCAGAAACGTTTGATTAAATGGTTGCGGAATAATGGCAATTGCAAATTTCCATTGACGAAAATATCTCGACCATTTTGAAATAATCTTTTGTATTAATCAATAATAGTTTGTTAACGTTCTTAAAGGTTTGTTAACTTTTAAACACATCGATAAGTGATTTAATAAAAAAACACAATCGTGAATTGAACAACGAACTGTCAAAAATATTGACAGATCGATTGTTGTAAATTTTTTAATATTCATTGAAAACAGCCATATATAAGAAATATTACTAGAGTAACAATTTTCTTGAATACTACTAAAATTATTATACATAAATAAAGTCGTATACAAGGAACTATCCTTCGGTAAGAAAAGAATCTTCTTGGGTTCTTCCTAAAAGTTGTACTTTCATAAAGGTTTATATAATGAATAGAATTCTTGAGTAAAAACATCTTGAATACTACCTTAACAGTTATATGTGAATAAAACCTTATAAAGGGTATTATACTAGAGTAACATTTACTTGAATATGTCCTAAATATTTATTATTGAATTAAGCTTTACTTAAGGAATTATGTAAGAAACTTAGTGAATCTAATCTTTCACAAGCTTTTTTAGGTAAAGCATGAATAATATGGTCTTACACAATGCTTTCTCAAGTTAAGTTGGAATAATTTAAAATATTTTGGCGAAATTGTTACCTGGGACTGTAATGGTTCAGACATTTTTTCGCCGTTTCAGATTGTGGCTTCTGTATTTGAGTATAGAAGTTTTAATATGTTTAAGATTTTGCTTGAGAGGACTATATTCGATAATTTATAAAACAATGTACTTCTAATGATAGTATCAAAGGCTGATCTGAAGTCCACAAAAAGCAGTACACTTTCTTCCTTTTCTTTTTCCATTGTAAATGGATTATACTAGTTAAATTAAATACGTTGTCGACCGTGGAATAATTTTTACGGAAGCGGTTTGGTATTCTGTTAGTATATTGTTATGTTCCACCCAAGAATTGATCCTGTTCAGAAGAATACTGGTGAAAAGCTTATAAATCGCATCCACTAAAAATAAACCCCGATAATTGTTAACATCAGTTTTGTCCACAGTTGTTAATTGTTGATAATTGTTAACATCAGTTTGAACCACAACTTATAAACTTAATGACTTTTAGAAGTATTTCAACTTGTATTATTTTGTACCAAAAATATTTTAATTCGCGAAGAGTGCAAAATGCAAAAGAGTGCAAAAATATTCAAAAGAACAGCACAAATGAAAACTATTTCAATAAAATGTGCTAATACAATTTATTTACACTTATAAACATTGATTTTATCTACACATTTAAAAGTTGACAACTTTTACATACTGATCCCGATCCCCACAAATGATCGGTTATGAATAGTAAGATTACAATTTCTTAGAAATAGTAAGAAGTACACAATTAAAATTTTCCCTTATCATCTCAATAAACATTTGCTCTATAACTCACTAATTTGAACAACTGTATTACATCTCAAGTAATACCATGACTAAGCTTTACCAAAAAAAATGTGAAACAAAAAAAAATCATTGTTATATTAATTGAAATTGTGACGTATCAAAGAAATTAATTAAAAAAACGTTAAAATAGTACTGACTAATTTGTAGCCCTACATAAATGACTTAACGTTTGTTTTAATTTTAAAGCCGGAACCGAAATATATTAGTAAATAATTAGCAGATTTCTTCAAATATGAATATTCTTATTTTTAGAGTGAAACTCGAAAAAGTCCGTCGTTACAATAATACACAGCTTGTGTAGTCATATTCATGTGAGCAACAATTTAAACCATAGCTAAAGTCTAGTTTTACGTCATCAATCATAGCATAGTCCTAAATGGCTGTTGCTATTGTTTCCTCTTAAATTTTCCGCTTGCTATTGTGTATTTGCATTTTTTCTACTGTTAAAAAATTATTCAAATCTGTTAACCCGGGCACTTTAAATTTTCTTTGTCTTTCAAATTCTTAACAAATTTCAAGCTACCCTGTATCAAAACTAAACAAATAAAAGCACATATATAAATTTTGTTTTACTATACTAACGATTACCGAAGTTTCAAGGAAATCGGAAATGATCGGGTTCACATCATCGACGTCTTCATTTGATCTATATGGAAATATATTTACCTTTTAAAGTTTAATACGATTATAGTATTTTTTTAAACTGCACTGTCAAAGTGCAGAGTGCATTTGAGCTTTTTCTGATGAATACAAAAATCCTGATATATACACTGAAAAAAAAATTGAAGTAATGACAACCTCATCTCGAAGATGGCAGTTTATTATTCTAACAAAGAAAAATTATTTGCAAACAATTTCACCGTGATTGGGATTACTACACGTATAAACATTTTTCTGACAACAGAATGAAGTTTATTTAAAATATAAGTTAAAAATTATTTCCATTAAAAAATTTTCTTTGGCCTTATACAGGAAAAGCCCGATTATCCGACATTCAATTAACCGAATATTCAGTTAACCGGAATTTAAAATTTTTGAATTTTTCCCCTTATGCCCAAAATACATGTGCAGAAAGTCTGCACGCAGTGCTGCATGCATATCTGCATCTAAAATAGATGTGCAGAATTTTTATATATTTAACGTGCAGAATTTTCGTAACAATGACAGTTCATGTTCTTACGTATTATGAAATAGTTATAAGTGAAAGTTATCGTAATTTAAAGAAAACTGTCTTTTTAATTAAAAGATAGAAGAAAATAATTGAATCGTTGCCTGTAAAAACATTTATGTCTAAATTAAAATTTAAGTTCAAATTACATATACCACTGTTTCGACAATCCTTTCCCAAAAATTTATTTATTAACAATATTAGTTTTAATTATTTTATAATTTGAATTATTTAGAATATTTGAATATCTTTATAAACAAATAATCATTTCAAAAATAATCTCATTTTCAAAAAAATTCATTTTTATTAGAGTTATAAAACAAATAATTCATTTTCAAACAAAATGTCAAAATCATTCATTTTTATCTGAGTTTTCAAGTAGTTTTTGTTTTTTTATTGTGGTAGTACTGCCTCTGTGCAGCGGAATTAGAATTATGCCCAAAATACATGTGCAGAAAGTCTGCACGCAGTGCTGCATGCATATCTGCATCTAAAATAGATGTGCAGAATTATATATTTGACGTGCAGAATTTTTGTAACAATGACAGTTCGTGTTCTTACGTATTATGAAATAGTTATAAGGGAAAGTTGTCGCAATTTAAAGAAAACTGTATTTTTAATTAAAAGATAGAAGAAAATAATTGAATCTTTGCCTGTAACAACTTTTATGTCTAAATTAAAATTTAAGTTCAAATTACATATACCACTGTTTCCGATAATCCTTTCCCAAAAATTTATTTATTAACAATATTAGTTTTAATTATTTTATAATTTGGATTATTTAGAATATTTGAATGTTTTTTTAAACAAATAATTATTACAAAAATAATTTCATTTTCAAAAAAATATCATTCATTTTTATTTGAGTTATAAAAAAAATAATTCATTTTCAAACAAAATGTCAAAATCATCCATTTTTATCTGAGTTTTCAAGTAGTTTTTGTTTTTTTTTATTGTGGTAGCACTGCCTCTGTGCAGCGAAATTAGAATTAGAGATATCTTGCAGAATTTTTCTGCATGCAGAATTTACATGTAATTGCTCTCATATAACAACACATGTTCTAATTTCGCTGCATGCAGAATTCTGCACATGTATTTGGACCATTAGAGATATCTTGCAGAATTTTTCTGCATGCAGAATTTACATGTAATTGCTCTCATATAACAACACATGTTCTAATTTCGCTGCATGCAGAATTCTGCACATGTATTTGGACCTTTATGGTCCAAATACATGTGCAGAATTCTGCATGCAGCGAAATTAGAACATGTGTTGTTATATGAGAGCAATTACATGTAAATTCTGCATGCAGAAAAATTCTGCAAGATATCTCTAATTCTAATTTCGCTGCACAGAGGCAGTGCTACCACAATAAAAAAAAACAAAAACTACTTGAAAACTCAGATAAAAATTGATGATTTTGACATTTTGTTTGAAAATGAATTATTTTTTTTTTAACTCAAATAAAAATGAATGATATTTTTTTGAAAATGAAATTATTTTTGAAATGATTATTTGTTTATAAAGATATTCAAATATTCTAAATAATCCAAATAATCAAATAATTAAAACTAATATTGTTAATAAATAAATTTTTGGAAAGGATTATCGGAAACAGTGGTATATGTAATTTGAACTTAAATTTTAATTTAGACATAAACGTTTTTACAGGCAACGATTCAATTATTTTCTTCTATCTTAGTTAAAGACAGTTTTCTTTAAATTGCGACAATTTTCATTTATAACTATTTTATAATACGTAAGAAAACGAACTGTCATTGTTACGAAAATTCTGCAAGTCAAATATATAAAAATTCTGCACATCTATTTTAGATGCAGATATGCATGCAGCACTGCGTGCAGACTTTCTGCACATGTATTTGGACCATTACACAAGAAAAATGTTTTTTTTTATTTGGCAATTCACAAAAAATATATTTTGTTTTAACTTTTGAATTATTTAAATTTTTAAAATATTCTTATTATTTATTTTATTTACTTATTTTTGTATTTGTACTAAATATTATTTGGAATCAATGTTATAGACAACTTGAAATACACATACAAAAATAGGTTTCTAATATTTTATTTGAAAATATATTGACGAGAATCCTAAACAAAATATTTATATGAAGCATTATATGAAATCGTTCTAAAATTTCATTTACATTCAAGTATCCGGAATTTTTGATTATCCGGCATGGTTCAATCCCCGAGCATTTCGGATAATAGGGCTTTTACTGTAGTATGAATTCTTCATTTTAAAATTAAAATATTTGAGATTTATTGAAGTATATTTTATTTGCACATAAATATTACGTGTGATTGTCTCAATTACATCGTTCTATAATTGTACAGTTGTTAAATGAATTTCGTAGCTCGATCCGCTATATCTGCCCGCACGATGAGGTTGACACAACTACATTTCGATTGGAAATAGAATATGTTTTTGCAGTGTATTCTAAGGCAATTTTTTAAAAATAATGAATGAAAAATCACCTTATTCTTGTTTAATGAGTTTTATTATTTTTTATTTCTTACTATATATACGCATTTAAAAAACTTTGCTTTCATCTTCTATAGAATATAAAAACTCTCAACTCAAATACATTTTTTAAGCCGTTGCTGAGAGAATACTAGGAAACACTCAAAGAAAGACGCCATGAATGATTTAAACAAAATTTGTTACCAACTAAAATTTATTTTAAAATTTATTATTTATTAGTTATTAAAATTTATTAGTTATTAATTTATTGGACCAAATACCCAAATGAAAGCTTCAAAACACTAAACTAAATAAAATACTAATACAAATTTCCACCACCCATAGTTAAAAAGTGGTAGCAAACTTACAAGATCGCGGGCAATCGGAATTTTTCGTAGTTTGCCAAACAAAAAAGCGGCCGAATCAAGGAAAATAGCAGAACAAAAGTTTTATGACTCGTCAAGGACAGGCGCCTCACGAAGTATAAAATATGTGGTAATCATCAAATGAAATCGGCGCGGGCTCAGGGACTATTCTGATATTTTCAAGTGTTGTATTTTTCGTACATTTATTTAAATTTTTCACGTGCGTATACGATACTTTTTGAATGTTTTTTTGTAATTCTTATCAGAGATATCAATTAATTAAATATCTGTAGCTTGCTTACAAAATAGTATTCTGTTATTTTTCAGGCGTACTTGTATTAATATTTCTTACAATACTGAAATGTGTATTCATAGGATGAGAATATTTATATTTAGCTTTAACATCGTAATTATGCTCGTACTTCACCACAATTTAAAATTGTATGAAGTAATGCAATCTATTGAAAAAATGACATGCGTTAAGTTTTATTTTATCGATTGTTTTGGACCACCTTGAATTTAAATAGCCAAAACCAAAAAGAGTGTGTATGTAAGTGCGTGATTGGTTGTATTTGATAAAAATGCATGGTATCTTTGCGAAACTTTTTTTCCATTAGTACTATTTCCAATATTTTTGCGTACCAGCATTGGGTTTGTCACTTTTGGTAAAACATTTTTTTGAGTTTTTTGTCAGTGTCTTTATCCAAACTACAGCCTACAATAATGAAGTGAACATGAGCAAACTTTTGGAAAATGGTTTCAGTTAGTGTGAGAAGAAAATGAACAGCTTTTGGGGTACATTGATTAAAGTGGCAGGGTTCCATCCTGCAAGGGTTGACTTTTTTTCACTTTGCTTTTAAAGTTTTTTGGGAGCATATAAAGTTCGTTCATTAATCAGTTTTGATGACACTTTGACCAAAACTGGCGATTTAAATGACAAAGAATTGATTAGTTTTTAGACGATATTGGGATAGGAGCCATCCGAACACATATTTATTTAAAACTTCAGATGATTGATTTTTGTCAAAAAATAGTTCCGCATCCCAACTTCCGGTTTGTCGGCTCCGGAAAAACAATTTTTTTACATTTTTTTTTTCGTACAAAGGGGAGGGCGGAGGGTTGACCTGTTTAGATACCTATAAATTGAAGTATTTGATTGATATAAGCTTACTATATAGCCAGAAAATTTTGCTGCTGAACTACGGTGAAAAACAGTTAACGGTAACCATAAACGATAGGGACAGACCGCGGTAGAATAAAATGCAACAATTTATTTGTAATCGTTAGTCCTCTTTTAAATGCTGGTTATCTTACCATCATGTTCATCACGTTGAAACATTTTCTCAATTTAATATCACGTTTTCAGAAAACTTCACTTCAATTTCGTAGACATGAAAGATTTTTTAAGAACTAATCTTTTAATCTGAACGAAAAATATTAAAATAAAAATTTTATCCTCAACAACAATCATATTCTCATTCAATCTCATTCCAAAAGGAACAACAACACAACAAAGCTAATTTAATCTAAAAATAAACAATAAATCAAATTGGAATAATGCAACCGCATAAATATAATAATTTCTAATAAAAAAATTGTTTTATCGAAATTTTCCAAACACAAATTTTTCATTTCCCTTTTTGAATAAAGTACAACAACAATAGAAACAAAAATTTCATTTCAATTTTTCTTCATTTTCATCTTTATTGTTGCTCATCGTTGTATTCAAATGAAGACAAATATTTTATTATGTTCCGTAAGTTAAACAAAAAATTTCTTTTCGTTCCACATTTTCTTTTTTTGGCGAGAGTAATAGGAAATTTTTCATTTCTTTCACCCATTTCCATCAAACGTGGAAAAAGAACCAAAGAGATAATGTCAAAACAAGAACATTTTTAAAAATTATATGAGAGATGGCGATTTACGATGATAGGAAAAAAATACATTGTCCGCACCTTTGTTTTGTCATTTAAATTGTTTTCTTTTTTTTTGTGTTGTACCAAGGGATTTTGTTTCATTTTTCAATTTTCCATTTATCAGTATAAAGAAACAATTTGGAAAATGAATTTAAAAAACAAAAAAGTTGAGGATTGAGATTCAGATAAGGGATGATTATTTAATATAATTAAAAAAAAATTGGATAAGAAAAAAAGATGACACTTCATCATTTTCATTCAGTGTCTGTCACTTCAGGAGGGTGAGCTTGTTTTTTATAATGTTACCTTTTTTTCTACTATCCGTTATTTTTGTCTGGAATTTATATATAATATCAGGTTATACCTTTTCTAATGGCTAAGCCCATTTTTTAAATCTAAGAAACACCAAACCTCCGTGGTTTGTAGGGTGATATTTAATATAAATAATTTTTTAATGCATTTTTTTCTTGTTTTATGGAATTAAAAAATATTTGAAAACCTTAGATTTAATTAATGAATATAAGGGAAAGGAATTGAATTATATTTTTTTATTATTATTATTTAATTATTATAGAATAACGGTTTGCATTTTTTCTTGTTGTTGTTGCTGGCTGTTTTATTTTAAGATGATTTTTTTATTACATTTGCACTTAGGTATGATTTATGTATTTTATTCGGTTTTAGAAATAGGATTGTAAAATGAGATTTATTTTTGATTCAATTCAGAAAGAATTTAATTATATAAGTTCGGGGGCGAAGAACATTTTGTATAAAAAAAATTATGCTTATAATAAAAATTTAAATCATCTATTTTCTTTGTTTATTTTGTTGGTAGTGATTATGAATTGTGGTCAATGATTCTACACAATAAACAGATTTAAAATCGAAATATATTTATTTTGAAATAATATTTTGATTAAATTAAAATATAATCTGCATTGCATCAGCATCATCGTCTAAATACTAATCAATTTCATTACATCTAAATCCCAACAATATCATATCGAAACCATAAATAAACGTAATAGTAATAATAATAGGTTAAATCATATATATGAAAACGTTTGAATGGTTTTGTTTGTAGGGTTAATATGTGGAGTGGAATTATTTTTAATTGTGTGTTGGTTACATATACATATACTGAAATCAAAACGATATTATATTTAATATTTTAACACTCAGTCGTATCAATAAATATATTGATAACCGATTAATATATTGATAACCGATTATATTGATAACCGATTAAACTTTGAAATATGAACATAAATATTCAATCATACATTTATGTTCCCTTTTAGGTAATAATATTTTTTTATGTTTTTTCAATAACAACCCATACTTAAATCCCAACTTTTTTTCTCGTTTTTCCTGTTACAGTTTTATTTTTCCTGTTTTCCAATTTTTTTTTTCGTTTATAAAAAAATATATTTGCGTATTGCTCCTTTGTGTTTATTTTTCATTTATATCAAGGGTGGGTTCGATTTGTTGGTTGTTATTTTTCTTAAGAAAATTTCCTTTTATTTATTTGTCTTATTTTTTTTCAATTCTTTTCGAATGAATAATTCGAATTATCAAAAACAAATAAAAATAAACAAAAAAAAATTATTAGCTTTAGGAAGTGTATTGATTAAGTTAAGTTGAATGGTTTTCAATTTTTTTTTGGGTGAAATGTGGAGAAAGAAAAACGATAGAGGCGAGGAAGCAGAGATTTTAGAATTATTGTTTTCAATTTATATTTTAGATTTCTTATTCGGTTTAATGATTGGTTTTACAAACGAAATTGTATTTTTAAAGAAAGATGACTGATATCAGATTCACATATCTTTTTACAAAGTATTTATATTTTACCACGTTCTTAGTCGTAAAAGAGGCTTACAATTGCTGGTGCTCTAGCTTACAAGTAGCTGTTAATTTACGTTATCGTATTCTATAGCAATTGGTTGATTCATAACGTAATATTCGGATATGTTAACTCCTAATAATTAATAACCTAATAATTAAAAAAGTAGTTAAATTAATAGTTAAATTAAAAAAATAGTTAAATAGGTGCAGTCAGTAATAGCGAAATTGCTGACTGATTTAGAGTGTAGGCTATTTCACTTTAGAATGCAGGCCGAGCAAGCTTAATTCAGATTAAAAGTTGGCGGTTATTCCTTTACATCTGATAGTGCTAACGGATTACTACTTCACCATATTGTCCTACAAAAGTACAGTAGTGAATTAATCTAATATATTACAGTTAGCTTTACACAATTTTGCTATCCATAACAAGTTATATTCAAAAATGCATTCTTCATTTTCTGATACGACTGGAAAAACTTTAACAACAAACAAACAAATGTTTGTAGGAGTTTCATTACGTCAAGATATACCCTCCGTTATACAGTTTTAATCATATCTTTTAAATCACATTTCAGATTATGAAAATCACATATCATTTCCCAACCGACAACAACAAACAAAAAACATAAACATTCAAATAAAATAAACAAATAAAAAATGAACAATCCAATCCCTTATCCTGTTTTACAACCATCTTACATAATTAATTGCATGATTTGTATTTATTATTCAATAACAAAAAAAAAAGTTTTTCTGTAAAACTCTTTTGTTGTCAAAAACGAAATCATCCTTAACATCTAAATTACATTATAAAAATAATTCTATTATTCCATTTTCTATGATTAAATGAATCAACAAATTTTTCTACAATTTCACGAAAAAGAAAAGGTTTTTCTCCCCAATTTCATTTTTTTAGTTTTTAAAAATTAGCATTAAATCTCATCATTCCACTTAAATTGTTCGAATTCTTGTTATTTTTTTCTTATTTTGTGAAAAGAAAGTACAAAAAAAATTTTTCACAAAACATATGCGGAATTGGTGTGAAAAGATATTAAATTTTTAACGAACAACTTAGGAATAGGGTGATCTTGAAACTGCTTCTCATTAAAATCACTCTACTAAATTTTAAACATAAAGTTGATGACAGGTTTTCAATCCCATCTCGATAGGTATGATGAAGCTAAAAAGAAAAAGATTATAAACAATAAATTAAATTACTGATCTACAGCGAATTCTCACAAACTGTATTTCTTTTACTTTACTGTATTTCTTTTGCTTCACTGCATTTCTTTTACTTTTATTTCATGTTTTCCTCTCTATTTATATATCTCTCTATCCATCTCTTTTTATCTAGATATCTCTATCTCTGTATTTCTCTATCTATCTATCTATCTTTCTCTCTTTCTCTCTATATCTATATCTCTCTATATCTCTATCTTTATATCTCTCGATCTCTCTAATTTTTTTGCATTGTATCTTTTTATCTCCCGATCCTCCTGTCTCTCTATCTTTATATCTCACCATCTCTTTATCTCTCTTTATTTTTATCCGTTATCTTCTTATATACACATCTCTTTACTTTTGTACTTTTACTTTTTACGTTCTTTCTCTGGATAAACTGTATTTGTAGTTCTCCATCTCTTTGTCTGTATCTTTCGCTTTCTGTGTCAGTTTATTTATTGTATTTAGCTTTTTGTACTCTGGATTTTTATTCAAATGTGCTTCTGCTTAGGTTTGAATTTAGTTAAACGTTGTCTTGTTAAGTTAATTATAAAAAATTATCTCATTCGTTAATTTTCTTGATTTTTACCGATTAGAGATCGATTGATCAGCATCGCTTGGCGACATGATTTTTTGTCTCACTTTCCTATCCTATTTCCAGATCGAAAGCCGGTTCCTTACTATATACGTAGGCCAATCAAGTAGGCCATCAGCTATGTCCTTTGTCACGTAGACTATGACCTTTGCCTGAAAAATTTGTTCAAGACCTTTCTCATAATTTTATTAGAACTTACTGTGAATTTATGAGATACTTAGATGCATTACAATTTCTTATAAAGAGAGAACGGGTGGCAGATCTGGTTTGGGCCAGCGCGGCCAAGATTGTAATTCTGGTCCTGGTTAGGAGCGCTTTACAGTCACATGTTGAACCTCTAATCTAGATTCTCCAAATACATGAAAGTTATAGTTTCCAAAATTAATGTTGAAGGTTGGACAGACACCAAAACTTCATTCTAAAGATTTATAATTTAATATTTTTAATTTTAAGTTGGCTGCTTGGTGAACTCACCTTCACCGAACAAAAGAAGAGATTTTAGTTGGCGAATTTCAGAAAGTTGTTCGGATGAAAAAGTTTTTTTGAAAGACCTTTCATAAATACGATTTTAAACCTACTCCCACTCTGATTTAAAAAAAGTCGGACAAGTGCGAAGCGACAAATGCGTATTCTCTACGAGAATAGTTCTTCTCCAAAACACAATTTTATAAATAAGCCAAAAACGGTGCTTTCGAAAATTACAAAACAAATTGTTTTGCACTACAAAAAACAATCACCTTTCATATGACAACCCCCTTTACATGATCAAAAATTTTTTTTTTAAATTTATACTTTAATTTCTACTTTTTCCAATAAATATTTGAAATTATACACAACCAAAAAAATGTTTGTTTCGATTTAGCAAAATTCCTACGTCCGTGAATTTTTTTAAATTTTTTCTTCTGTAATGTTCACAGATAGCGAAATCCGAAATTCGACGTCCACGCCGTGCTGCCTGGGTAATGCTGACAGAATTAGGTTGGTGTATTGGAGACAAGCAGAGTAAAAACTGCTTAGTCAATGACGCTACATCACGGCAAATTGGCGCTCTACAACCAATGCGACTCAAGCGTCTGTTCTCCATGTCAGGGGCGGCTTGGAGCGGGCGTCTGTCTTGAATCAAGTGGCTCGCTATATAAACGTGTAAAAAGGTTGTTTCTGGTGACCTTAATATGCAGAACGGACCCATTCACGACAATTTGGGTTGGGCCTAAGGTTAACACCCTAACCCCGGAAAAAAACTAGTATGTTAAATTTGGTTATCAGAAACAGAAAAACAGACCCGGAAACAACAACAGAATTTTACCTGGACGTGAAAAAGGACCAGACTACCGAATCGGAACGTGGAACGAGCGCAGCCTGAGCGCTCCTGATGCTCTTATAAGTCTAGAAACAAAGGCTGAGAGGTATAGGATGGATATTATTGCTCTACAAGAAATTAGACAGCCGATAATTGGAAAACAAGATTTGGATAGTCACTCTCTATACTGTAGTGGTCATCCTTCTCGAAGAGAAGTTGGAACTGGCTTTCTTGTTGGTGCACGCATACAAGAAGCCGTGATGAAATTCATCCCGGTCAGTGAGAGGATCTGCTACCTACGTGTACGCGGTACATATAACAATATTTCTCTTATTGCCGTGCATGCACCAACTGAAGCTAAGACCGTTGACGAGAAGGATAATTTCTACATAGCACTGGAAGAGGTTATGAAACAAACACCAACACGCGACTTCATTATGGTTCTTGGTGACTTTAATGGACAGGTTGGAAGAGATATCTCTTATGGAAATGTGGTGGGTCCCAACAGCCTGCATTTGAATTCGAATGAAAATGGTGAGAGAATGACTGAGTTTGCATTATCAAATAATTTGAGAATTGCCAGTACGTTCTTTCCGCATCGATCGATTCATAAGCAGACTTGGGTCTCACCGAATGGAAGTGCTCGAAATCAGATTGATCACGTTCTAGTAACAACACGTTTCTTTTCGAGCGTTCTGGATGTGCGATCCTTTAGAGGTGCATACATTGGAAGTGACCACTTCCTTGTATGTGCAACGATAAGGTTCCACTTCCCATTCCAAAATTCAATCAACGGAAACGTTTTAACATCTCATCATTAAAGAATGCTGAAACAGAAGAAAGATATCAAATCCATATTGCCGAAACATTGGAGGAATCAGAAACCATTAATGGAGACGTCGATAAGTCATGGTATTTGCTCAAAGATGCTGTTTTAAGCGCTGCTGAGGGAATACTTGGACGACCACAGAACCACTCCCAGAAGCCATGGATGGATCAAGCATGCCTTGATGCTATTCAATACAAAAGAGATTGCTATCTGAAGTGTCTACAAGGACGCAACACCAGGTCCACGAAGGAGAGTTATAAACTGGCAAGACAAGCCGCTACAAAGCTATGTAGACGAACGAAGAGAGAATGGTGGAAGAGACAGTGTGAGGAGATTGAAAGCTTCAATAAGGATCATCAATCGCGTAACTTCTTTCAATAGGTTAAAACCAAGGGCCCTCAAACTAGATCGACTGCTATTCAAAACGAAGACGGGGAGCTACAAGCAGACCTTAATAATACTTGGGCCGCTTATTTTGAGAATCTTCTCAACTTAAGTGACCAGCAACAAGTCGGGCGACGAGCTGAGTTTATTCGTGCGGCAAAGGTACATGTAGAAGAACCCACCAGAGAGGAATTCGAAGCGGCGCTGTCAAAATTAAAATGTAATAAAGCACCTGGTATCGACGATATAACATCCGAAATGATTGTACATGGTGGCGAAACTCTATCCTTAAGATTGTTTGAACTTGTTCAAATCATCTGGAGGACTGAAACCATGCCACAGGACTGGAACACAGCTATGCTGATACCAATCCATAAAAAAGGTAATCGCCTACAATGTGCAAACTACAGAGGAATCGCCCTCCTCTGCACAGCATATAAGATCTTTTCCTACATTTTGCTATCCAAAATCAATCCTTTTGCTGAACAACTGTTTGGAGAATATCAGTGTGGTTTCCGGCGGGGCCGAGGTACCACCGATGCACTTTTCTCGATAAGGATGATTTTGGAAAAGTGTCGAGAGTTCAACATACCTGTGCACCAACTTTTCATTGATTTCAGGCAGGCCTACGACTCTCTTGAACGAGAGACTCTATGGTCTGCTCTGGTGTCAATGGGAATTCCTGGTAAACTGGTATCACTATGCAAAATGACAGTACAGAACTCTCAATGCTGTGTACGAGTAGAGAACGAAATATCAAAGCTTTTTAAAGTTCACTCCGGTGTAAGACAAGGTGATGCTATCTCTCCTATACTTTTTAATCTAGCCTTGGAATATGTGTGCCGTCAAAAGAAACTACCGACTAATAACAATATCTTGTCAATAAACTCAGTACAGATGATTGCTTACGCTGATGATGTTGTCATCCTCGGCCGAAGTGAAGCTGTTATGAGTGAGACTTTCAAGTCGCTTGAGAGTGGTGCTAGGAAAATTGGTCTGCAAATTAACTACAATAAAACCAAACATATGAATGTTTCAAGAGAGGCTGAGAAGAAAGATTTGATGTGCGGCGATAAACGAATTGAGGGAGTTGAATCTTTTAAATATTTGGGATCAATACTTGACTCAAACAACAGCATACTTACAGATATTAAAGCTCAAATCGCTGCAGGTAATCGAACTTTCTACTCAATTAAACCTCTCCTTGGATCACCGTATGTATCAACTAACACCAAGCTCAAGTTATACAAGACATTGATTAGACCGGTTGTGATGTATGGGTCACAAGCGTGGACACTTACACAAAATGACGAATCGCATTTATCTGTATTTGAGCGTAAGATTCTACGCTACATTTTTGGTTCCCTTAAGACAGACGATGGAGAGTATAGAACCCGGTATAACTTTGAGATCAGAGACCTTCTTGAGGGTCCTGATATAATAGGTTGTATCCGTTCTAATAGGATTGCTTGGTTTGGGCATGTTCTACGAGCCGATTCACAGTCTGGAATGATTAGAAAAATGTACGTTAGTACCCCAGGGAGTGGTAGACCGCGAGGTAGACCACGACTACAATGGGAGACTGACGTAATAAACGACCTTAAAAAAATCGGCTGCCATGGTAATTATGTCGCTGTTGCGCATGACCGTTGTGAATATTCAAAGCTGATTAACCTGGCAACGCTCCTACACGGAGCATGAACTCCTTAAAAAAAAAAAAAAAAAAAAAAAATGTTCACAGATAAGGGGGCGACAAAAAAAAATTGCATTTTTGAAAATAAGTCGAAAACTGTGCTTTTGAAAATTATAAAAAAAACTGTTTTGCACCACAAAAAACATTCACCTTCCATATGACGCCCCACTTTACATGATCAAAAATAATTTTTTTTCAAAATTTCTACTTTAAGTCGAAAACTGTGCTTTCGAAATTTTTTTTTTTTTAAATAAAAAGTGTTGTGTAGTTTAAATAAAAAGTGTTGTGTTACCTTTTAAGACCTACCGTCTTCCCCCGAAAACAACGCCTAGGCGTTGTGTTCGAGGGTGAGCAATTTTTCGGTTTTCTTAAAAAGTGATATAATTATTCGAATAGAACGCTGTTTCAAATAGAACGCTATCTCGAATAGAACGCCACTCGAAGTAAGCGATTTTTTAAAAAATTTAAATTTAATTAAAACTTTTGTTGTAAATTAAACATAAGTTAGCAGTTCAGGTAATCTGTATATGGTTATATGATTTTGTATGTGTTGTTCATTGCCATTTTATTCTGTGTCCAATTTTAAGCCGAAGAATTTATTCAATTTTAACAAAGAGTTTGTGCCGGTATTATTAGCCACTTTCCAATCGATTGAATTGCTGAAGGAATTGGTTGTAGCCAGCCAATTGGTCTGATATTCAGTAAATCAACAAAAGTAGAGTCAAAACAACAGAAAAAGCAATTTTTTACTATTTAAAAAATACATAACCAAAATCGAAAATTTAGACACAATCAAATAAGTACAGATTTAATTTTTTATTATTTTTAACGTTTGAAATAAATGTTTGTCGTCCCGTGCTGGAAAAGTTAATTTATTTCTAACAGTAAAACTCATTTTTCCATTAGTTAAATATACGTTTTAATAGAAAAACTTTTCGATATAAAGCCCCTACGAAAAATTCCTGCCAAATCAAAAATGTGTCGGTCAGAAAGGTGTCCGGTTTGTAAAAAAATGATCCATAAACATTAATCGTTCATCATATAATTGTTGTCCACTTCCACAACAGTAATATTGACATCTTCTAGTTTGCAAAAAGCTACAATTTTCATACCACATGATGTCGAATACCCTTTATGGAGCTTGGCGTTTTCGTTCTCGTCGATAAGATCATTTAGATTGGTTTCAATTTCTAGGATGGTATCGCTTATAATACTACTTAGCCACGTACCGATCGATTAGAAACTGATTTTGAAGTTTTTAAAATAGTCAAAAAGTGATTTCGAGTTTTTCTCTGTCAAAAATCAATTGCTTTCATGTGAAAATCAAAATACGTATGATATTATTTATCATACATGTAGTGAATGCCTTAAAAAAATTAGTTTGTATTCATAATTCAATACATAACGCCTAGGCGTTATATTTGAATAAAACGCAGGGTAGGCGTTCTATTTGTTTACAACGCCTAGGCGTTTTTTTCGGGGGAAGACGGTAGGTGCAGACCTAGGTCCCACAACAACTGGCGTTCTAAGGTGTTGATGATCGCTTTTTTAAACCTCTGTGGGTTGAAGCCACCTGAGACTAAGGATTCTGGCAAACTATTTCATTTGTATGCAGTTTAGACAAAGAAGTCTTCTGCGATGTGCCAGTATGACAGCACGCGATCTCGACCGTTTCACTGGTCAATTACAAAAAAACTGTGTTGCACTACAAATAAAAATCACCTTTCATATGACACCCCCCTACTTGACATGATCAAAAATATTTTTTTAATTTCTACTTTAAAGTCCCTCCCCACTACCCTCCCCCCTCCAGTGAACATTTGAAATTATAACAACCAAAAAAAATTTCAGTTTCGATTTAGTAAAAATCCTACACCGGTGAATTTTTTTAAATTTTTTCTTTTGCAATGTTCGCAGATAAGGGGAAGGACAAAAAAAAAATTTACATTTCCGAAAATAAGTCGAAAATTGTGCTTTTGAAAATTACAAAAAAAAACTGTTTTGCACAACAAAAAAAAAATCACCTTTCATATTCACTTGCCATGATCAAAAATAATTTTTTTTCGCAATTTTCGCTCTCAACATTTGAAATGAACATTTGAAATTTCAAATTATAACAACCTAAACAAAAATAAAAATATTCAAATTATAACAACTTTTTTTTCATGTAAAATTCCTGCAACCGTGACTTTTTTAATGTTTTTCTTTTGTAATGTTCAAAGTTAAGGGGGGCGACAAAAAACACTCGTTTTTGGCAATAACTCAAAAACTAAGCAGTCGAAAATTCATTGAAATTTTTTTTTAAATATTTCCATCTTTTTCGATTTTTCTAAACCAAACTCGATTCCTTAAAAAAAACTTTTGTTTACTATCTCCTTATCAATATTCATAAAATATAGATAAAAACAAATATTTTAAATTATTTTGTTATCAGCAGACCCCACGGGGGCAAAACACATTTAAGGGGGGGGAGGAGTAAGGTATTAAAATTTTTTTTTTTAATTTTTTTAATTGAATGCATAATATTTTAAGAATATTGTGTCAAAAATTTTAAATTTGCTTATGAAAGTTTTATATACCAGATTTTTTAGTGTTCAAAACTTGAAAGCGTTTTCCACAACAACATTTTTTTGCATTTTTTTTTTATTTTTTAATTGAATGCATAACATTTTAAGAATATTGTGTCAAAATTTCAAGTTGATTGGAGCAAAATTGATGAAGTTACGAGTATTTTTAAATTTGCTTATGAACGTTTTATACCAGATTTTTTATTGTTCAAAACTTTGAAGCGTATTCCCCACAACTCACGTTTTCAAAGTCGGTGCTCCTCATAACTTCAAAACTACTGCACCGATCTTTTTGAAATTTTGAACACTATTTCCGTACATAATTTACGAGGTAATGCTGGAAAGTTTTTGCAAATTTTGTTAATAATTTTTATTTCACAATAACAAATTAGTCGATTTTTTTCGCAAAAATCGTGTTTTTCCCTTCAAAGTGTTCCAAAAAAGTGAAAAATTAAAATTTCGAAAAACCCTCCCAGCGTTACCTGGGGAAAACTATTACCTAACGAATAAATTTTGATTTTTTGATTTCGGATGATTCAGCACCAATTTATGAGGGGCACCGCAGTTCTACTTTTTCCGAGACACGTCCGAATAATTGCTGCCATTGCCGTGTTTTTAATATTTCTTCCTGAAAATTTTATACAAATACAATATTCTTCAAATGTCATACTTTAATGTACTATTGGTTTGAATAAAGAGATTTTAACTAGAGTTTCCAAAATACCGGAAAATTCTAATACCGGTTCTCGGTATCCAAATTTTTTCAATACCGGTATACACCGGTATTGCGCGGTATTTGTATGAAACATCTTAAAAATTTGGCTAAACCATTAGAAAACTCAATTAAAACATTTTACAATAGTATGTTGCATATTTAAAGCGGAAAGTGAATCTTTTGTGCTCGGAGGCGAAATTTACAGCGCGAGCCGTTGGCTTTAAAAAGATATTTAAATATTTATTTCCTTATTGCAGTTTGAAAGCAAACATAGGTATTAATAAAAGATTTAACGTTTGAATATAACCTTTGTTTCTTTGGAACATCGTGTTGTGTTAATCCAAAATTTATTTTTTAGTTTTTAGTTCGTTTTCATTAGAAGTGTGTTTTCAAAATTTTTTTTTTTATGTTTTTCTCTTTCATTTACAAACTTCGAACACAAAATGAAGAGTGTTGCTATTGCATTGCTATGAAAACTAAACTTTTTTTGTTTTAATCGCCAAAAGTTATGCAACTCTCTGGTTTTTGTTCTAGAATGTGTAAGATTTGCAGATTGCCATCTTTATTAACTTCTGAAAATTAAAATTTTGAAAACCGTACAACACCGGTATTGTGATACGGTTTCGGTATTGTAAAAATTTACTTCAATACCGGTTTACAATACCGATATTGAAAACCGTGGAAACCCTAATTTTAACTGTGTCGTCACAAAAAATTCACAAAAACATGCCTTTTTTTGTACGAATTAACCTTACTAGCCCCCCCCCCCCCCTCCTTAATAACTTTAGAAAATTTCAAGTGGATAGCACTTATAGTTCGTGAGTAAATCGATTATATAGAAATCCGGACGAACACCGAAGTCTCACCAATAGGGTACCGTTTTTATTTCTTCAAAGTTACGGAATCCTAAAAATAGAAAAGTTGGCGAACTTTATTTTTAGAAGTAATACTTTTTCATCAATTCATATGTTTCAGCCAGATATGAATCACCCGGTCGCACAAAAATGTTAAAATTGCAAAATCATTTCAAAACAAAAGTAAATTCGAATTTAAAATAAAATCATTCCAAAAAAAAAAATTAAAATCATCCCTAAATTATAATAGATTAGGGCAAATTTCTTAATTCGACTCGTCACATATTGTTGTATTTACAAAAATTGTAAAATTTCGTAAGAAAAAATCCCAATATGTATATTAATAAAAAATATTACTACAGTATTTATTTACAACAAATAAAATCAATCATTCGTTCATTAAAAATATTCATCTTTTTATTACGTCATCAAAACTAAATCATTTTCGGAATTCATAAAAAACAAACAACAGATCCCATATATATTCCAAAAAACAACGATTTGAAGGAATGAGACTGCATAAAAATCTGTTATGGTTTTTTTTATCCATTAAGTTGGTATGAGATTACGAAAAAAAAGAACTCAATTCGAGTGTTATTGATATCTCGGGAATTGATAAAGATTGAGAAATGGAGTTTCAACAGTATAATTTTTTTTTGTTATTATCGGATAAAGTAAAGATTACCCTTACCCTTAGAAAAATATTATTTCTAATATTAATCTAATGGAATGAGATAAAAAAAAATAAAAATATAACAAAAAAATAAAATTATAATAACACAAATGTCAAAATAGTAAAGTGACGATGGTATTTTTCCGATATTACTTTTGTGTTACAGGAGAATGATTTGGAAATTTTCTTTTAAATATTCATTTATTTTCGCGTAAAATGATGATAATTATGCAGTGGCGGATTATGCCTTTAAGGGGCCTGAGGCGGAACAAAATTTTGGGGCCTAAGATTTTACCAAAAATTTTGCAAATGAGTTTGATTAAGACTATTTCTTAAATAATTTTTTATCCGCTTCAGAACAGAGAAAGATCGTTCCCCACTTGCGTTGCATATCGGCAATGTAAGAAATATTTTTAAAATAGCTTCCACATTGGGAAATGAAGATTGCAGGCCATCAATGATTACCTTGTACATCTTAAATGGACAAGTAATGTTCTCTTCTTTTATATATTTTAAAAAATGATGTACTTCGTCTTTAAAATATTGTACTTCTATATCCCTCGCATATGTATTTGACAATTCTAAAATACACTTGTCAACTTCATCACTGGATATATTTTGATCAAAAAATAATTTAAAATTATTTAAAACAGTTTCATATATGGACGTTCTGGTAGACATTTCAGTGGCAAGTCTATCACAGATCATATTGTGAGTATTTATAATAAACAATTCTCGTCCTACTAGCTGTGTATCATTTGCAGATGATTCATCATACATAATTTTGCGTTTTCTTTTTCGTCCTTCTTTGTAGCTAATATTGTCTGTTAATAAGTTTGCTTGCTTTTCTATGCTCTCAAAATCATTCTGAACATCCCTTATAAATTGTGACAAAGAATTAAACAGTTTTACTCCTTGTAATAAGTTCATTTGAATATTTTGAAATGATTTTCTAGTACTATTGATTCATTGCAATAATATATCCCATAGAACGGTTAATAAGGCAATTCATATTCATCGAAAGAGCTAGCTAATTCTTTAACCTCAACTTTAGTAATCGGTTTTTCGTCTTCATTTTCGCTAATTTTGATAAGAACGCTTTTAATATTTTTGTAATTAAACCGCAAGGCGGATACTGCATCAGCTCTTGCAGACCATCTTGTCACTTGTGTCAATTAATTTTTTAATATGTTTGGAATTAGGATCGGAAAAATTATCAATAAGCAACTTCCATCTGTGAGTAGATGAAGAAAAGAATACATATGTATTTTGGATAAAGTTAAAATAATACACCGCAGTAGAATAAGCATCTGCAGCATAATTTCCAATTAAATTAAGCGTATGACTTGTACAAGGAAAAAAAATGGCGGTCTCACTTAGAGTTTTAATTCTGGCTTGTAAACCATTATATTTTCCGGCCATATATGTTTGACCGCGACAATTTTTAATATCCAAAGACAAATTGCTTAAAGTTTTCAAAATAAGTTGTGCTAGATATTCTGAATTGTGATTTTCAATTTGTAAAAATCCAAAAATCGTTCTCTCGCATCGCCCACTTTATCAATGTACCTTAATATAAAACTTAGTTGGTCAGTGTGGTTCACGTCTGGCGTAGAATCAACAATAATTGAATAATATAAAGAGTCCTGAATTTCTTGAATTAGGTGTTCTTTTACTTCAGTTCCCATTAAATTTATAAATTCATCGCGTGTGGTATGTGATAAATAACTTACATTACCTTTTCCTGGATGGATGTACCTCTCCAAATGATTTTAAAGAAAATCATCAAATTGGGATAGGTACTCAATGCATGTCATAAAATTTCCTTTTCTGTTCGAATCAATATCTTCTCGATGACCACAAAATGCTAAACCCAAAGTAGCTAATAGCTTTACTGTAGCTGCAACTCTTTTTAAAACTTCCCGCCAGCATTTTTGTTGTTCTTCAATTTCACGAGCTATTTGAGTATCAGTACGTCCAATTACAAATAATCTTTTTTTCAAATTTTTCAAACAAATTTTTTAGACGATCTTTTTTCCAATCAACGTTGATAAAACGAAATATACAACTAAAGCTAAAACACCTATACTATATCAATCATATTATATGGAAATGGAAACGTTAATCCAAATGATGAATTTAGCATGTATTGTATAAAAAATACATGGATTTTAAGCATACAATAATAGATTTCAATTCTACACGTTAACCCCTTAATAGTCTAAGAGCCAGTGACCGGCAGACTTACGGTATTTTAGCAAACTTCATATTGATGCCAGGTATAGTTTTTCACCTGCCGTAGTTGAAATGGGCATTCACTATCCCCGCCGATGGTTCCTATGGGCGTGTCCGAGAGTCAAAAAACGTAAAAATTGACTTCAAAAACGTGATTTCAGCAAGTCTGCCGTTTTAATATATTAAAGTATACAATCTTTTTTTAGTAAAACATCCAATGGCAGACACCTACTCCGGTTCCGAGTATTTTTTTTTAAATTTCAAAGTTTTAAAATTTCATGAAAATTTACTTTATTGTCCAGTAACTTTATACATCACAGTATGCGTCAAATCCGGTAGTTCTGATTTTTTGCAGACTTGTTTATGATGTTGGCCTAATGAATAATCCAAGTTTGTGACCTCGAGCGCCGAACGCAACTTTGTCAAAAATCGAAAAAACCGCGAAAAAATCGTTATTTTTTCAAATTTTGGCGATTATAACCCTAAACGACTAGTTTTTTCTATATACTTTCTTAGGACGGTTTTAAAGTAGACTAAATTTGCTACAATATGATACTAGAACCGTCTCTGTAGACCCAATAGTTTCCGAGATTGAGCCTTTCAAACTTTATCATTTTTTTGACTTCGCAATATTTCGCAAGATTTTGCAATATTTTAGACATTATTTTAGTCACTCGAAAATTCATTCAGAACGACAGAATTGCAAAATATTGCGAATTTCGAAAAAAATGATAAACTTTGAACTGCTTAATCTCGGAAGCTATTGGGTCTACAGAGACGGTTCTAGTATCATATTGTAGCAAATCTAGTCTACTTTAAAACCGTTCTAAGAAAGTATATAGAAAAAACTAGTCCTTTAGGGTTATAATCGCCAAAATTTGAAAAAATAACGATTTTTTCGCGGTTTTTCCGATTTTTGACAAAGTTGCGTTCGGCGCTCGAGGTCACAAACTTGGATTATTCATTAGGCCAACATCATAAACAAGTCTGAAAAAAATCAGAACTACCGGATTTGACGCATACTGTGATGTATAAAGTTACTGGACAATAAAGTAAATTTTCATGAAATTTTAAAACTTTGAAATTTAAAAAAAAATACTCGGAACCGGAGTAGGTGTCTGCCATTGGATGTTTTACTAAAACAAGATTGTATACTTTAATATATTAAAACGGCAGACTTGCTGAAATCACGTTTTTGAAGTCAATTTTTACGTTATTTGACTTGCGGACCCGCCCATAGGAACCATCGGCGGGGATAGTGAATACCCATTTCAACTACGGCAGGTGAAAAACTATACCTAGCATCAATATGGAGTTTGCTGAAATACCGTAAGTCTGCCGGTCACTGGCTCTCAGTCTATAAGGTTTTATTTGTTTAAAAAAATTTATGTTTGGTTGAACTATTTGTTTGAAAAATTTTGTGCCGAAAATAGTTCTTTTAAAAAAATGCTCCGATTTTCTTGAAACTTTGATGATCGTTAGTATAATAAAAAAAAACTAACACGTGTTTTTTATTTTTTTATTTTCTCACTAGTTCTAAGCTACAGGGTGGCTCGAACTTTTTTAAGAAACATGAAAGTTAAAAGTTAAATTGTGCTCAAACGGGTGAACCGATTTTAATAATTTTTTTTTTGTTTGAAAGGTACTTCAGTTAGGCTTTTTAAAAGTACTATACTGATAAAAAAAAATTATATTTTATATTAGTTTTAAGTTTTCAAACCTTGCGATTTAAAAAAAAATCTTAATTTTTTGTTTTATTTTTTTATGTTTGAAAGATTTATTTTACTGTAAATTTAAATTTACTAAAAACTAGTGCAGGGATTTTATTGAACTTTTTTGTTTTAAAGGTATTAAATTTTAATACATAAAACGTATAGTTTTATGTGTTAAAATAAATTATGTGTTTGAAATGATTACTTATTTATTTGAATTAAGTAATAACTATATATATGAGGTGTTCTTTGCAACTCGGAGACCCCCTGCTCTTCAGAATGATTTAGGTTTTTCAGAAGGTTTATGGGCAAAAATTGTAGCTTATTGTCTCATGTTTCCAATGTCGTGTGCCCCTTTTCAAAATTCAAAATTGTGGAACAAATATGGCGGATATAGGCTTACGGCCTCACTCTGAAAGTATAGCTATTTAGAATTGCCAGCACAAATTTTAAATATCAACATATGCGTTCTTGGACGAACAATGTTGGTAGTTTATTTATTTTTATTTATTTATTTTTATTTATTTTTATTTATTTATTTATTTCTTTATTTATTTATTTAGTTATTTATTTATTTATTTACTTGCTTGCATACTTACTTGCGTATTTAATTATTTATTTATCTATTTATTTATTTATTTATTTAATTATTTAATTATTTATTTATTTATTTATTTATTTATTTATTTATTTATTTATTTATTTATTTATTTATTTATTTATTTATTTATTTATTTATTTATTTATTTATTTATTTATTTATTTATTTATTTATTTATTTATTTATTTTTTTATTTATTTATTTATTTATTTATTTTTATTTTTTTATTTATTAATTTATTTATTTATTTATTTATTTTTATATATTTTTATTTATTTTTATTTATTTTTATTTATTTTTATTTATTTTTATTTATTTTTATTTATTTTTATTTATTTATTTATTTTATTTATTTTTATTTATTTAATAATTTTTATTTATTTTTTTTTCATATATTTATTTTTATTTATTTATTTATATAATTTTATTTTTTTTATTTATTTTTATTTATTTATTTATTAATTTATTTATTTATTTTTTATTTATTTTTTTATTTATTTATTTATTTTGAAGTTTTTTGTAGAAAATTATTTTTAAAAAAAATCGGCTAATATATACCGAAGGATTGTTATGGAAATTATAGACAAAACTTCTATAATTTCCAAAAAACAGCTCCAAAGTGCAATTTTCCAGGTTTTTTGTAAAAAGTTAATGAATATTCTAAATTATGGAAGAAAATATAAAAACGGGAGATCTGTTATTTGTTTTTTGTTAATTTTATATTTTTATATTTACGAGCCGCCATTTTGAATAAAAAATTTAACACCACTCGGAAGTTGAAACTACTTATCATTATCAACATTCTAAGTAAAACAACACATCTGTTGATATTTTAAATTTGTGTTGGTAGCCATATTTCTATAATTTCAGAGTGAGGCCGCAAGCCTGTACCTGCCATATTGATTCCGCCATTTTATATATATATTTATGCAAGAGAAGAAAACGATACTTTTTTAAATCACCATGTTTGAACAAATAAAATTTTAAAAAATCATCTAAATATATGAATATTTTTGTTAAAGTAATATTTTCATAAGGCGTCACTATGTACCTTTTAAACAAAAAAAAATTCATTAAAATCGGTTCACCCGTTCGATCACAATTTTGAAATGAAGTCAAGTGATTCCAAGAATTTAATTTATTTTGTTATCACGAGTCTAACTCGTGATTGTCTTAGAAAGTAAAATAAATTTCTACGAGTCAGACTCGTGATTGTTTCACAAAGCAAAATAAATGTCCACGAGTCAGACTCGTGATTGATGCACAAGGGGTTAAAAAGTTTTCATTTATTTAGTTAAATATGAAATTAATCTAAAATATGTACAATTATATGCTTAAAATTGAGGTTTTCAGTTTAATGCTTTCAATAAATTGTAGGTCTTAAAAGAAATCCAAAATCATTGATGAAAACATAAAACTCAAATATACTTCAAATATCCAAGAAGTACTTATCTGGATTTTGTTTTTATCAATAATTTTGCGATTGATATAATAACAGCCCATTGCAAATAAAGTTTTAGTATTAATATTCATTCGTAGCAGTGGAACTTTTCAAAACAAAATGTTTTTTTACTATACCAATTGGAAAACGAATTTGTACATTAAAAAATTATAAAACTATCAAATTAGAATTATTAAAATAAATACATACATGAAAAAAAGTAATACAAATTGACAACCTAACACTTTTACATGTGGGATAATATTAAAAAAATTTTTAGGTTTAAAAACTTTGGTTGAATGAACGCAGTCATCTGATATTTGAATACCTATAAAATATCAATACTATTTGTACCGAGGGGGCCCCTGTGCATGTGGGGCCCGAGGCGGCCGCCTCTTCCGCCTCTATGGTAATCCGCCACTGTAATTATGACAATAGAAGCTGTTATGCCTGTTATTTTGGATTGGTTTGGTTTGTGTAATAATAATAATATTAATATTAATGATAATAGCGTATTCAATTTATTTGGATGATAGTTGTTGTCATCGATTTATTTTGTTGAAGATAAAAAGTGAAGAAAGATAATTGTCCATATATATCGATTCGTCATTAGGGGTTATTAAACTGTTATGGTTGAGTTTTATTTAACCGTTAGATCACCAAATCAAAATCGGAACCCTCCATAAAAATTGGTATACTAAATTAACTGTATACAAATAATTGCTTCTATCGGCTAAACTTAATCGAATTTTTTTTTCACTTTCTTTTATTTCAAAAGGATTTACTTTATACTTTATGATATCAAAATTAAGACACGTCAAATCCACACAGTGGGAGTAGAAAAGAAACCGTTAAACAGTAAAAAAAACAAGTTAACTGTAAAAGAAAATAAAGTATAATATCATCACCTCTTTCTCATGCTTCGTTTAAAAGTAGAAAAATTAAAATAAAAATATAAACAATTTTTTCACTGAAAATATCACCATTTACGGGATTTTGCTTTTCAGTTTTCTGAAATGAATCTTATTATATTTCTTTATTTTTTTCTGTCTAAGAAATCACCCTCAAAAGAACTCAATTTTTTAATTGCCTTGAAGCAAAACACAGTTATTATTTTTTATAAATATTAAATAAGCTGAATAATATATACGAATGTAGATTACAGTGCTTGGTTGATGTTAAGTTGTATCATAACGTTTTTGTCTGAAGTTTAAAAATGAAAGTTGTGGTTGTGCATCTAATAAAAGATTTTTTTTCTACTTTCAGTTTTGTATCAAAAACGGTTTAAAAGGGAGAAAAGAGTACGTTCAAGGATTCAACAACAATTAGAATTAGAATTAAAACGAAGATCACAATATGAGGATGTACTAAAGGCTGGTGCTGGAACAATACCAAATGCTGAAAATTTAAATAGATCAGTTAATGGTAAGTTGATAGTTTAAATGTATTGTTCATTCATATACCACACGTCAGCAGTCGAACCTGTTTATGTGGTTTAAATTTCTTATTTAATAAAAAAATTAGATATTGCTTTTAAAGTTTGTCCTATGCAAATTCTTATTATTTGCGCTTCTGACCACCTTGAATCTAAAATATAAAACAAAATTCACGACTGTGGTAGTATGACCGTATCATAAATACAGCCGTAAAATTGGAACATTTTTAATAAAACTATGATCAGTAATCTATTTAACAACATCTTGAATTGCTTTTATAAGCAAAAGCCTGAAGAGCTATTTATATTAATCTCCGATTGAAACTGAATTATAAGTTCCTAGTCACCATAAGCAAATTATGATGATAAATCTTGATTAAAACAAGTTCGTTGTGATACCGCGGATTTTATGTTTTCTACTTGAACTACAGGTAATTCTAATACCTTGGAAAATTTTTATGAAACAACCCAAAAACACTTATATTATCTGAATAAAATTCTTAAATTACAATTCTTGTGCACAATTAAGCTCTGCAGACGTAGTTTAACTATGATGTAAGTCTGTTTGAATATAAAAATCTATATACATAATAATATACAAGAACGGTTTAGTTACAAAGAATAAAATACTCGCACAAATAATTATCACCTCTTGTGTTTTGGTACTTTAAAATTTGTGAAAAATCAATAAAAGGACGATTTCTGAGATATGAGCTTTGAAGTAAACCAAGGTTTAGCACGCCGCCCAGTGGCAAAGAGAAAAATTCTTAATTTTTTACTGACACATTTCAATTATTCAACTATTTTTCTGATTAATTGCAAAAATATATGTAAATCCCATGAAATTTGTGGAACCTATTAGCAAAACAATAAAGCATTAACAAAACATCGTGAAAAATTCTCAAAAATGCACACGCACATAACTCCAATTCAAATTACAGAGTACTGTACTCAAAAACTAAATCCAGAAATAATTTTTTTTCTTTCGTATATACCAACAATATATCAAAATTTCAGATTTTTTAAAACTAATCAATTTTGTTTCGATGTAACTTTTCAAAATAATAGCCCAAATATGAGACCGCGAGATCGATGAAAATGGTATACTATGGGAAAGTATAGAAGAAGTAATAAGTAAGCATTAAGATGATGTGCAAGAACTAAATTACCGACTGTAGAGGTAAACAGAATGGAGAGAGAATTTCAAAGCATAAATTTAAATTTTTTCACGGCCAGAATCCCATATTTGGCAATGAATTTCTTCAGCTTACAAATCCATCAACTATCGAAAAAGTGAAACGGAAAAATGAAATTTTTATTGGAACTTTATCGCACATCGCATTGGTTGAATAAATTTTTTTAATTGCTCCTCTGATTCTTGATCAACGCACTCCGAAACCGCCAGAGAAACGATTTCCGATGCGAATTATTATTGTTTTTTGTATCACTACCACTTTTTTTTGTGGTTTTGAGGGTTGGACCCACCCTCACTTGCTTTTGGACTTCAGATTTGTAATCATTAACTCCAAAAATCCCCGAGGGAGTGAAATATTATTTTTTTGAATCACTACCACTTCTAGGGGTGGTTTTTAACGGTTTGAGCCACCCTCTTTTGCTTTTAAACCTTGGATTCGTAATCAGCGACCCAAAAGACGATTTACGAGGTGAAATTTTAAATTTTCAAAATTTGATCATTACTGTAACTATTTGGGGTCAAAAGATTTGTAAAGAAGAACGTTTTATAGGTCGATTACGCCATGTTTTTAAAAATGTACTAAAAAACCGGAGAAACAGTCCTAGCTATGAAACTCCGAAGACATACGTTCAACCCCAAAGTCTTCGGAGTAAAGAGTGCGTGTTCGTAACTATATACCTGAAAATTTCCAAATCGGCTAATCCGTTCGAGCACAATTTAACTTTAAAGTTTCCTTGTCTCTAAAATTGTTAAGAAATTTCGAACCACTCCGTGCCAGAGCTAGGAAAAAATTAAAAATACATATTAATTTTTTCTTACTAAACCAACGATTATCGAAGTTTCAAGGAAATCGGCAATGGTTTTAAAAATTTGCAGTAACAAAACTTAAATAGGATTTCCAATAATTCTGCTACCTAATGTGATATCTCACCTTAACTCATATGTCAATAGCAGGGGCTGGAGTACGCGGGCTTGTTACACCCGTAGATCAAAAATTATAAGAAACTTACAAATCAACTAAATTTGATCTTCCCATGCGGATTCTTCAAAATAGTCATCGCTTCGTGGCTTAATTCATAAACGTGTTATGTTATGAAAGACGTGATTTGAATCACGACACCGATGACTAAGATGAGGAAGGCTCGAATTAAGTCCGAAACACATAAAAAAGAACTGAAGGTTTTGTCTGAGAAAATTCAAAAATGCTTTCGAATTGAAAATAATCAAATTAATTCGGTTGTTACTTGAGTTAATTGCTCAAAAAAATCCCAAATAACTTAATTGTAATGTTCGTAAAATTAAATGCTCTTTAACTTTACTATCCTCACCCTCGCTATATTTTTCGCTCAAAATTTACAATAGTTTATATCAAACTTTTTCAAATTTTTCGGTTTCTTAAATTTGTTAGGGGGAGGTGGATGAGAAGTGGATGAAACATAAAATGTTAAGGTGTTCTGAGTTAGCGCCAATTCACATGATATCCTTTTTGACTCGGTTTAAAAATATATTTATATAAAGACCTCACATCAAATCCTCTCAAATAATTAACAAACATCAATCATTTTCCCCTTTACCCTATAATATTGTGTAAGAAAGTAAGTTTTATGCTTATTAGATCTGATAAACAGACATCACAGTCTCACAAAGAGTTTGTTTTGGTTCTTTTTAAAAACCTTACCTAACAATTTCATCAAAATCTAGTATCATATGGGAGCCGTATTTCTCATTGCCGTAGCCAAGCTTGAGACGTAGCCGATATAAGTTTGTTTGTAAGGTTTGTATACTATTTCATTTACAACCCCAGATAAATTTAAACTTTATCTATTGCAACTAAACAATTCTAAATACGTACATAATTTAGATTTAGATGGCGCAAATTCAAATTCTTTTGAAACGAACGATTCTTTTCTTATTTATTTGTAATATTTTAATTGCACCAAATCTGACCTAAACATTATTTTATTAATTCTATATGTAATAGAGGAATCCAGTGGCTCTGCCAACCCTTTTCTCCATATATAGTTGATTTCACCAAACCTCTCAGATAGGTTCACTTGTGTAATTTCTCTAAATTAAACAATTGTGTGTGTAATTTTACTCATTGAATCGAATAGTAAAATATGAAGGGGCTGAAATCTCAAAGCTCTAAGATATCAAGACTTCGGTCTGGGTTATGGATTTTGATATAGTTATCGGCAAAACACGTTTATGAGGACATTGTTTTTAGTTTTGGTCAGCGAGGTATATCAAACTCTTTGTTAAAGTACATGTATTTTTTATCTCTGTTTAGAAATTTATTACAAAACTAACACGAAACATCAATACGTTGCCGGAAAATTATAACAGATCATCAGCCAAATTCTGTAACTGTGAAGCGGTGAAGTGATAAAAATTTCTTCGTTTCTTTTCATTAAAAAACTTATCACTTCACCGCTTCACAATTACAGAATTTGGCTGCATAAATTAACATAATTTAGTGAAAAGATTATACACTCAGCAAACTACTCAAAAACCTCTCCATTTAGCGTTTCGAGAAAATATTGCAAAATCACAAATTCATATTTCTTTCAAAATTCAAAAAATATTGTAAAAATTAAATAGCATCAAACTTTTTTCAAAATGCCGAAAATATTCCAAAAATTAGAATAAAATCAAATATTTAAACTTTTTCTTTAAACTTTTTCAAAATACCAAAAATTTTTCAAAAACTACAACAAATTCAAAAATTTCCATGTCCAATTTCATTTTCAATTACATTTACGTCATAAAAACAGCTACATTTTTTTTCCAAAAAATTGGATAAAGAAATAAATGAAATCATTTTTTGACACACTTGACATTATTTTTTTGACAAACTTATAATGCCATAATTCTCTATAATAATAATAAAATTTCATGTCATACAAACTATTAATTTTATTTTTTTCTAAAAAAATGGGTAAAAAATAAATAAAAACCTTTCTTTTGACACACTTGACAACAATTTTTTGACAAACGTATAATGCCGTAATTCTCAATAATAATAATAAATTTCATTTCAAATAAACAATTTTATTTTTTTCCAAAAAATAGGGTAAAACAATAAATAAAAATCTTTCTTTTGACACACTTGACAACATTTTTTTGACAAACTTATAATGCAATAATCTAGTTTTTGATCTCACATACCATCAAGATTTCTCCAAACTTAAAATGAACGTTTTTTAAGCCAAAAATATGAAAATTTGCTATTTTTGACACACATTATGATTTTTTTGACACACTTCCGGTACAGCTATCGAACACAACGTCCTTTTGGACCTGTGCCTTGAGTATACCCATTTTTAGAAAAAAAGTTTTTAAAATCCCTTCAGCGGTTTTTCCTGCAGCGTAGGTAATGACGGCCGACGGCCTGCCGACAAACAGAAATACATTTGTTTTTGCTTTTTTAGAATCAGTAGGTCCTAAAACGTCGAGAAATGTCAAAAACAGTGGGTCTTTCAAATCGAAGTAATATCTGCCGTCTTATATAAGTAATAGAATAAAATTTAACCATCAAAATGAATACAGAAGGAAAATATGGAGGGGCTGAAATCTCACAGCTCTGAGATATCAAGATTTCGGTCTGGGTTAAGGATTTTGATATAGTTTTCGGCAAAAAACTTTTATGAGGACATGGTTTTTAGTTTTGGGCAGCGATGTATATCAAACATAACTCTTTGTTAAAGTACAAGTATTTTTTATCTCTGTTTAAAAATTTATTACAAAACTAACACGGAACATCAATACGTTGCCGGAAAATTATGATCAAACTTTCAAAAATATTGTTAAATTAAATAAAATAAAACTTTTTCAAAATTCCAAAAATATTCCAAAAATTAGAATAAAATCAAATAATTAAATATTTTCTAAATTCCAATAATATTTCAAAAATTCTTAAAAATTTAAACTTTTTCCAAAATTCTAAAAATATTGCAAAAATTATTACAAAATCAAAAATTGAAAATTTTTTCAAAGTTCCAAAAATTATAATAATATCAAAAATTAAAAATTTTTCAAAATTCTAAAAATATTTCAAAAATTCTTACAAAATCAAAAATTAAAACTTTTTCCGAAATTCTAAAAATATTGCAAAAATTATTACAAAATCCAAAATACAAACTTTTTTCAAAATTCCAAAAATATTTCAAAAACTATAACAAATTCAAAAATTTCCATGTCCAATTTCATTTTAAATTACATTTACGTCATAAAAACAGCTACAATTTTTTTTCCCAAAAAGTTGGCTAAAAAATTAAATGAAATCGTTTTTTGACACACTTGACATTATTTTTTGTCAAACTTATAATGCCATAATTCTCTATAATAATAATAAAATATCATGTCATACGAACTATTAATTTTATTTTTTTCTAAAAAAATAGGGTAAAAAATAAATAAAAACCTTTCTTTTGACACACTTGACAACATTTTTTGACAAACTTATAATGCCATAATTCTCAATAATAATAATAAAATTTCATTTCAAACAAACAATTTAAATTTTTTCCAAAAAATTGGGTAAAAAACTAAATAAAAATCTTTTGACACACTTGACAACATTTTTTTGACAAACTTATAATGCCATAATTCTCAATAATAATAATAAAATTTCATTTCAAACAAACAATTTTATTTTTTTCCAAAAAATGGGGTAAAAAAATAAATAAAAATCTTTTGACACACTTGACAACATTTTTTTGACAAACTTATAATGCCATAATTCTCAATAATATTAATAAAACTTTAGGGTCAAAAAATAAATAAAAATCTTTCTTTTGACACACTTGACAACATTTTTTTGACAAACTTATAATGCAATAATCTAGTTTTTGATCTCACATACCAATCCCTGTCATCAAGATTTCTCCAAATTTAATGTTCCTACTCGTAATCACTTAAAATGAACGTTTTTTAAGCCAAAAATATGAAAATTTGCTATTTTTGACACACATAATGATTTTTTGACACACTTCCGGTACAGTTATCGAACACAGCGTCCTCTCGGACCTGTCCCTTGTGAATACCTATTTTTAGAAAAAAATTTTAAAATCCCTCCAGCCGTTTTCCCTGCAGTGTAGGTAATGACGCCGGCCTACAGACAGACACACATTTTTTTTCCGTTTTTAGAATCAGTAGGTCCTAAAACGTCGAGAAATGCCAAAAAAAGTGGGGGTAAGAATTTCACTTTAAGCTCATGAATGTAATACTTAGGTCTTTCAGACCGAGGAAATAGTGATGAAATTGAAATAAACGTAATAAAAAATTTTTTATAAATTTATTATTTTATAAGTGAGTAAAATTTTTTAATTTGTTACCAAAGGACTTTAAAGAATCAAATATGTACAGTAAATTGTTTTAAAAATTTATTAAGAAAAATCATAAAAGAAAATGTGATATAAGAATTGTATAAAAATTTATAGAGAAATAATAACTTTTGTAAATAGTTGCAATATGGAGAAATCTAAATAAATAAATAAAAAGTAGTGTGTGTACCAGAGTACACAGGTAAGAAGTGAAACTTCTTTATGACATATCATTTTTCTACTATTTATAACTTCACAGAAATTGGGTAGATAAGGCTTAGGAAAAAAACGCCGATTATTGATAACCAATTGTTTGGTGAGTATATATCTTCGTATATATCTCTGGTACACTCCAACTCACCATGACCACCGTGACCACATTGCCACCATGACCAGCATGACCACCTTGACCACCACGATCACCATGACCGCCATGACCATCATGACCACCGTGACACCATGACCATCATGACCACCGTGACCACCATGACCACCGTGACCACCATAACCACCATGACCACCATGACCACCGTGACAAGCGTGATCACCATAACCACCATGACCACCATGAACACCATGACCACCATGACCACCATGACCACCATGACCACCATGACCACCGTGACTACCGTGACTACCATAGCCACCATGACCACCATAACCACTATGACCACCATAACCACTATAACCACCATGACCACCATTACCACCGTGAACACCATGAACACCATGACCACCATGACCACCGTGACCACCATTACCACCATGACCACCCTAACCACTATGACCACCATGACCACCATGACCACCATGACCACCTTGATCCACCATGACCGCCATGATCACCATGACCACCTTGACCACCATGACCACCATGACCACCATGACCACCATGACCACCATGACCGCCATGACCAACATGACCATCATGACCACCGTGAACACCATGACCACCATGACCACCGTGACCACCATGACCACCGTGACCACCATAACCACCATGACCACTATGACCACCATGACCACCATGACCACCATGACCACCATGACCACAATGAACACCAAAACCATCATGACCACCGTGACCACCATGACCACCATGACCACCGTGACCACCTTGAACACCATTACCACTATGACCACTATAACCACCATGACCACTATTACCACCATGACTACCATGACCACCATGGCCACCATGACCACAATGACCACCATGACCACCATCTACAATTGACAAATCCAACTCATATAACATTTAGTACAAGACTAAATAAATAACGGTGCATGCACAATGTATGAGGTTTTTCCTAATGAGATTTGAGCAACTTTTTATTATTATTTTTTAATAGAAATAAAATGCTTTAAAATGTAGGTAGCGCAATTCTCTACTAATCATGCGGAAAAAGTTAAGAAATTTTTAACTTTTTCATTGAGGAAAAAGTATTTCAAAAATAAATGTTTTTTTTCTCAAAATAAATATTCATACAAACTTGGATCTCATGAGATAAAGTATTTTCATTGTGCATGCTCTGTTTATAAAAATATAAAAATAAAATTATCAAAACAAAATTAAAATTTATAAAAAAACCACGTAACCGAAAATCGTGACGATTTTTTTTAATTTTATACTGCTTTAAAATTTCTCTCATACGCCGATAAAGAAGTTTCACTTCAGTAATAATGCAAAAAAACATCAAAAATTGAAACTTTTTTCGAAATTCCGAAAATGATAAAAAATCAAAAATTTTAAATTTTTCAAAATTCTAAAAATATTCGAAAAATTCTTACAAAATCAAAAATTGAAATTTTTTTCAAAATTTTAAAAATATATATAAAATTCACAAATTTAAAAATTCTATTTTTTTTCATAATTCTAAAAATTTTGCAAAAATTATAGCAAAATCAAATATTAAAACTTTTTCCAAAATTCTAAATATATTGCATAAACTATTACAACATCAAAAATACAAACTTTTTTCAAAATTCCAAAAATATTTCAAAAACTATAACAAATTCAAAAATTTCCATGTCCAATTTTCTGTTCAATGTACGTCATAATCAGCTAATTTTTAGGTAGATTTCATATAAAAATCTACCTATTGCAATGGGCTTCATCTCGGAATTTCGGAGAAATGTTTGTGCCAAACGACTATATATGATAAGCGGAGACGAA
>OY856186.1:267599248-267704248 GCA_963693315.1 Diogma glabrata
TTAAATTAATAATAAAACAAAACTGTAAATAGAAAACTTGATTTTCTCTTCAAATCTAATTGTTTAAGCCATAATTAATTAAAATTTAACTGGGACCTATATTTGTTACGCTAATGTCTACTTCTAAATTGTATGAATTTTTGTTATATCTGGTCGTCGCGGGTATGCTTTTATCTCTCAACTATGAAGAATTAGAGAAATTAGACAGAATAAATATGATGCTTAAAGCAGTCAACACTAACAGTTTCTAAAACCATTTTCTCAAACATAGCTCAGAGAGAAAAAAACATGCCCGCGACGACCAGATATAACAAAAATTCATACAATTTAGAAGTAGACATTAGCGTAACAAATATAGGTCCCAGTTAAATTTTAATTAATTATGGCTTAAACAATTAGATTTGAAGAGAAAATCAAGTTTTCTATTTACAGTTTTGTTTTATTATTAATTTAATTCATAAACATATATTCATAAAACAGTTTATGGGCTAAAGTAATGATTGAGATTAATAAATTCGGTCGTGAACCAATTGATTTCAGTTATTTGTGAAGAAATGAAACAAATAGTTAAATATAATTTTTTAACGTTTATTCATATATTATTTTTTTGCATTGATTGTTTCTTAAATTAATTATTTTTCAATACATACTTAGTTGATTTTTTATTAAAAAAGTATTATATAGGTTTTGTTTATTAAAACAAATTCAATATATGTTATAATGTTTTTGACTATTTGGATCAAAAGATTTGTTTTGATTTAATTAATTTTTAATTACCAAGCAAGCTGCTTATAAGTTTTGTGCATAATATTATGGTCGTGCAATTTTTTACTTTTTAAAGTGTTTTTTCCGTTTTATATATATATATATATATATATATATATATATATATATATATTATATATATATATATATATATATATATATATATATATATATATATATATATATATATATATATATATATATAATATACATATATATATATATATATATATATATATATATATATATATATATATATATATATATATATATATATATATATATATATATATATATGTATATATATATATATATATATATATATATATATATATATATATATATATATATAGATATATATATATATATATATATATATATATATATATATATATATATATATATATATATATATATATATATATATATATATATATATATATATATATATATATATATATATATATATATATATATAAAAACGATATGAGATATAACGAAAACGACCGGCACTCTCACGGTCGCATTTGTTGAGGTAGATCAAAAAAATATTTCTGTGCTTGTGTGTTCTAGTAATATCTTGGACAAGTTCGTAAATCAGCAAATCCGACACGTGGTTAAGAAACTAGAGGCTTTTTTCTGAAAAAAATTTATTTTTTAAAACCGTTATAACGGCCGTTTGGATACTAATATTTCAAAAAAATTAACAAATTTAGAATCTTTGGAATCTTTTTTATCAATTCGTTTCAAAAATAGACCTCTGCAGTTAAAGGTTCCTGAGTGAGCGGCTCCAACAAAAAAGTTTGCAAAAACAAATTTTTTTTGAAACAACTGGCACTCTCACGGTCGCATTTGTAAAGCCAGATCAAAAAACTTTTTTTTAAAATGTGCGTTTTATTAATATCTCAAACATGTTTGTAAATCAGTCCAATCCAACACATGGTTAAGAAACTAGAGGCTTTATACTAGAAAAAAACTCTGTTTTTTAGATCCGTTGTAACGGCCGTTTGGATTCTAATATTTTGAAAACTTCATAAATTTAGAATCTTTAAAACCTTTTTAATCAGTTTCTTTCGAAAAAAAGACCACTGCTGTTGAAGGTTTCTGAGTGAGCGGCTCCAACAAAAAAGCTTGTAAACACAAAATGCGTTTGAATCAGCTGGCGTTCTCACGGTTGCATTTGTGGAGCCAGATCAAAAAGTCTTTCTTAAAAATGTGTGTTTTATAAATATCTTGGACAAGTTCGTAAATCAGAAAAATCTGACACATGGCTAAGGAACTAGAGGCTTTATACTAGAAAAAAAAGTATTTTTTTTAATCCGTTATAACGGCCGTTTGGATACTAATATTTTTAAAATCTTTATAAATTTAGAATCTGTTTCTTATAAATATAAACCTCTGCAAGTAGAGGTTTTTGACTTGTTGGCTTCAACAAAAAAGTTTGCAACAATCCCCAACTACAAGTTCCAAAAACCTTATAACAGTCAATGTCAACCTTATAACAGTCAAAAAAATAAAAGATTTGAATAGAAGAAATTAATTTTTTTTTCTTCGAAATAAACTATTTTGATATTTTGCAGTAATTGCACGACATATGATATAGAGTAGGTTTGTGTCATAAATTGTCACACACATGTTCTGTGGTAGATTTGATATTTGTTTGTTGCAAGATTGGATAGATATAATTTTGCTTATAGGTAGCTAATTTTCTTTTTAAAATTTGTTCGATATCTGTTTGAAATTAGTTTGTTTTGTTTAAACTAATCTGATACATCAGATTCTACTGGCACACAAAACTGTCTGATCTGGATATCTACTTATTTCTAGCGGATATACGTCCCGCTTGGACTTTTTTTTCATAAAAATTGGCTAAAAAAAATAAATGAAATCATTTTTTGACACACTTGACAATATTTTTTTGACAAACTTATAATGCAATAAAATTCTCAATGATAAAATTTCATGTTCATGTTTTTACATTTCATTTCAAAAAATAACTAATTTAATTTTTCCCAAAAAAATAAATGAAAATCATTCTTTTGCCACACTTGACATTATTTTCGTTGACAAACATAATTCTCTATAATAATAATAAAGTTTCATGTCATACAAATAATTAATTTTAAATTAAGTCAATAATTTAAATTAATAAATTATTGTAACAATAAATGCACAAAACAATCTCTTAGTAGCTATATATATTTATTTGACGCGTTTCGAATGTTATACATTCATCATCGGTTACAAAAATATAAGACTAAATATAAATAAAAACAATAATTCATTCTTAAAATTTTGACTGACATCAATATGAAGTCATGTTCTGGAATTTATGAAACCAAGTGTGATACGTGTGAAAAATTTTACATAGGGAAAACGGGAAGAAGTTTTATAGAGAGATTCAAAGAACATATTCCAATGAACAAAAATAAACAAAGTTTGAAGTCAATTTTTGCAAATCATTTAAAAGATAATAATCATAATTATACGAATTTTGAACAAAATTTAAAACCTTTACATTTATGTAGCAAAGGATTTTTAATGGATTCTCTTGAAGAGTTTGAAATTTATAAAGCATTCAAAATATCTCCAAATTTAATTTTAAACGACTAACTATCATTTAGTTCAAATATTTTATATAATTCTATCTTATAAATTTTAATTCAAAATTTAAGTCATTTATATTTTATTCATAATAATATTTTGATCAGTATTACATATTTCTTTTAAAAAAACAAGTAAATTTTATATTAATTAAAAATATACTTTTTTTAATTATGTTTATTTTTAATTTTTTATTTTCTTAATAGTAATATAAACTTCCTTATAGTAACAATTTGAATAAATGAAATCATTTTTTGACACACTTGACAATATTTTTTTGACAAACTTATAATGCAATAAAATTCTGATAAATAAAGAAAACATTGAGGAATGAAGAAAACTTTGCAGGCAAAAAATACATAGGCGTAACATATAATAAAACAACATTCAAAATAATTCAAAAAACTTTAAAAAAATATGGATATAAATATGGATATGCAGCTTACAAAAACAAAAATAAAATAGAAGATTATCTAAAAATCGAAAAACCCAAACCTTAGACACAGGTGTTTATAAAATTGCCTGTGATGACTATAGTAAATTTTATATAGGTCAAACGGGGCGGTCCTTCACAAAAATATTTATTGAACACACCAGTGAAACTCATAAAAGTGATCCGAAATCCAAATATGCCCAACATATAAAAATAGAAAAACACAAATACACCAATATCAACACAAAGTTAACCATATTACATAAAAAAAGAAAAGGACAACATCTAGATTGATTGGAAGAAATAGAAATATATAAACATAAAAACAATAACAACATTTTAAATGATAAAATCAACACTAAACTTAACAAAATATATGACATAATAATAAAAAATAGCAGTTGATATAGTATATAAGACAATAGTTTAAGCAAAAATTGTAATAATAATTTAAGAACTGAGGAGTTACTATAAGGAAGTTTATATTGTTATTAATAAAATAAAAAATAAAAAATAAACATTATTAAAAAAAGTATATTTTTAAATATTGCATTTTAATTCAAAAGTGACATAATGTGGTGGGTGTACACCATATGATCGTGCTCTATATCATGAGTAAACGACATTTGTACACTACCTTGATCTGACTGCGTATTTATTACTTATTATACTTTAAACTTTTGTTGACTAACTTTAACACTGCCGTCTATATGTCCGTAAGTCCAAATCTGTCGGTAGACGTAGTAGTATCTCTACAATAAGCACACAACAGTGAATAATATGGAAAACCGTTATTATGGTTTTATTTTATTTTATATGTATGAAAAATTATTTAATTCGAAATATATTAGTATGCCATTTTTTCAGTCAAAATATGAAGAATGAATTATTGTTTTTATTTATATTTAGTTTTATATTTTTATAACCGATGATGAATGTATAACATTCGAAACGCGTCAAATAAATATATTATATAACCACCAAAAGATTGTTTTGTGGATTTATTATAACAATAATTTATTAATTTGAATTATTGATTTAATTTATTATAAAACAACTTGGAGACCAAACAAAAATGCCTTTTCATTTATTTAATTTTTTAAAATAAATAAAAGCTTATTTAAAATATGTCAATTAATTTTTTTTTTCCCAAAAAGTTGGGTAAAATAAATAAAAATCTTTCTTTTGACACACTTGACAACATTTTTTTGACAAACTTCTAACGCAATAATCTAGTTTTTGATCTCACATACATACCAATCCCGACCATCAAAAATTCTCCGTATTCTTTGTTCCTACTCACTATCACTGAAAATTTTTAAGCAAAAACTATGCATCTTTAAAATTAAAATTAAAATTAAAATGCAATATTTAAAAATATACTTTTTACTGTTTATTTTTAAATTTATTTTATTAATAATAATATAAACTTCCTTATAGTAACAATTTGGATTTAATTTTTATTATATAGAATATCGATTTCGACTTACGTCATCCTCAGTTCTTAAATTATTATTCAATTATTTATATTATTATTAATAAAATAAATTTAAAAATAAACGGTTAAAAGTATATTTTTAAATATTGCATTTTAATTCAAAAGTGACAAAAGCACACAAACAGTGAATAATATGGAAAACCATAATAACACATATTTATGCATATTTCCTCACAAAGTTATATATATATATATATATATATATATATATATATATATATATATATATATATATATATATATATATATATATATATATATATATTTATATATATATATATATATATATATATATATATATATATATATATATATATATATATATATATATATATATATATATATATATATATATATATATATATATATATATAGAACACACACACATATATATATATATATATATATATATATATATATATATATATATATATATATATATATATATATATATATATATATATATATATATATATATATATATATATATATATATATATATATATATATATATACATATATATATATATATGTATAATTTTATATATATATATATATATATATATATATATATATATATATATATATATATATATATATATATATATATATATATATATATATATGTATATATATATATATATATATATATATATATATATATATATATATATATATATATATATATATATATATATATATATATATATATATATATATATATAGACACACATATATATATATATATATATATATATATATATATATATATATATATATATATATATATATATATATATATATATATATATACATATATATATATATATATATATATATATATATATATATATATATATATATATATATATATATATATATATATATATATATATATATATGTGTTATATAACATATATATATATATATATATATGTTATATATATAACACATATTTATGCATATTTACTCACAAAGTTATATATATAGGTTTAAGTTTTCGGGTGAGTTATACACCAATTTATTTAGTATTTATTTAGTAAATCAGCACCAAAATAATTGGTATGTATTAATATCCGAAAGACGGAAAAACTTTAACCAATATTTATGAAAAAATATTAATTTTACTTAGTTTTTTGCCCCAATGATGGTACATATTATTTTTACAGATGTATTAATAAACCGCTATAAGCGATGCGTTTTTTCTAAAGTAAAAATTTAAATATGTTTTGATGTTGAGCTTATTCCCTTAGGAAATGGTAATGATTTGATCGATATGCTTCATCTTTATCATAATTTTATTACGTTTTATTATCTTTTACTATGTTTTCCTATTAAATAAAACTACTTTATTCTTCCGACAACAATAACGGTAGTATGCTTAACAGAATAAAATAAACAGCTGTTACAAAATATCATTCTGTTGCGCAAAGATTTTTAAATCAAGGCAATACAATAAAACAACTTATTTGATTGCATTGGACTGTTAAATAAATGTTGTTTGATTGTATTTTATATAAAAAATTAACAAAAACACTTTCGCTCTCATCGTAAAATTACACAAAAATAGTAATTCAAACTAAATGCCGTTTACCCTTTTTGAATAATAAAACGGGCAAAGAGAAGGCCATACTAGGATTTCATATATCAAGAGAAGATTTTTATAATTCAAACATAAAGTTTAAGCCACATCTAACCCAAATCGTTCCTGTGTTAATCTAAATTCATGAATTAAGCGATGGGAAAGGGATAAATTTCGAATAAGTATAATAATAAAATGTATAAATTAACATTGCAATAGAAATACATATGTAATTTGAAAATTTAGTTTCAGCAGTTTTTAGTATTGTGATTATATTATATTTCTTGTAAAAATTTCCAAAAGAGAAACAAATCCAATATCATTATTGGTTTTTCAATTCTTGTCATGTTTACTCAAAAATGCAATCATAAATTCTTCCTTTGATACCAGAAAAAAACATTTAATATTTTCCATAGAACAAAAATTAATTTATTTATTTTCATTTACATTTCAAAAGGATACAAAATTTATAATGTATAAAATCAAAATTGGGAAAATTTATTTTAAAAATGTTAAAAAAATGACCAAAACAAAAGAGCAAACAAAAAAGCTACAACACAATTTTGAATTCAAAACGTAACGAACACATCGAACAGAAGATATGGCAAAACTTAATGATAGAATTTAAATGCAAATCAAATCAGGAGAATTAGATTGGAAAGAAAGCAAGCAAAGAGTTTTATTTTGAATTAGAATTTAAATGGCTTTTAAAAGTTTTTCCTTAATAAGAAAATGGAAAAGTAATTGGATTTTTGAATGATTATTTATACATTTTTGTTTGAGGTGAATTAAAATCGTAAATTTTTTGGGGTGAATTCAATTATTTCGTTGCGTTTGATCTTTAAGTATTGTTGGCCTTGTGTTGAATTTAGGGTTATACAGGGTTAAATTGATATTCTATCATTTTTCTTTATATCATAACTATTAACTGTCAATTTCACAATTGTATATGCAAAACTCAATTTGATTCAACTCAAAACTAATTTATTTTTCAATTTTTGCTTTTGTTTTTAAATAAATTTCAATAAACATTTTTTTTGCTTCCATTTTTTTGACAAAACAAAAAAGGGTGTGAAACTGGCTTGACCACGTCAAAGAGTTTTTTGTCTTTTTCTATGAAATATATATTTATTTTTGTTTTGTTTTACTGTTACAGAAAAGTTGTGAAAATCAAGTGTTAAATAACAAAACAAATTTTCATTTTTTTTGTATTTAAACAAAAAGAGCTGCCAGATACAATAAATAATTGTATGGCTATTATTGTATCCTTTATTCTTTGTTTAAATTTTGAGTGGTCAGAAAAGTTAGTGGTTCTATGTTTTGTAGTAGCATAAAAAAGGTTGTTTGAAGTTGATTCAGACTCATATTATATAAATAAAAAATATTTAGTTAAGTTTTTTTATTTTACAGAAAATTCAACCGAAATAAATGATCGTCCATCATCAGCGTCGGAAAAGAAATCTGAAAATTCATATTCTCATTCAAATTGTGATACACAATCATCATCTCAGTCCCAACAGCAACAACATCAACCGAGTCAAGCGCGAGAGCATCGTGAACGGGGTGGAGGTGAACAACGAGAATCACGAGAGCAATCGCGTGACCCACAATCACAATCATCATCCACACAGCAGCAGCAGCAACAACAGCAACAACAACAAACGCCGCAACAAAATCCTCAAACATCCGCAACAAATAGTGACGGGAAACCATGGAATTATCCAAATATGGATTTAATGGCCACCGGTGCATTTTGGCATAATTACTCAGGTAAGGATTTTTAATTTTGCAACAATTATTTATGTATTTTATTACATATCATATTTAATCGTTGTATGGTTAAATCCCTATTTATGCATTTAAAAATATTATGTGGACAAATCCGCAATTTTCTTATATTTTAGCGTTGTATGCAATAACCTTTAAAGTTTCTCGGACTCGTTTATCTTGAACCTCGAATCTATAATCTGTCTGCATCTTGAGCCATGTGTCTTGAGTTTTGAGTCTTGTGTTTTGAGCTTTGTTTCAACATATCTGTTGACGAAGAGGTTCGTTTTTATCTTAACATGGATTCTTAGAATATTTGCCAAGTAGCAATAAGTGTTAAAAATTCTTTTTTGTACGACTGTACGAGTGAACCGTAAAATGCACTTTTACGATTCAAAAATTGTGTGTCAAGCAGACCTTGTTTTCCTATTGAAATAATAATGCCTAAAATTGAAATAACAATGCTTAAAATTGAAATATCAATGCTTAAAATTACTATTTTACGCCCTCATTTTTGACAACATCAAACGAACTCAAAAGAACAAAATATACTTTATGCCTATTTTCGAATTAGAAAATTGTCCAAACATATGTATGTTAATAAAAATACATTATGCCTGCCCATTTCCAAAAACAACATGCATATACTTACAGACATGTGTTTTGTGAAATTTTATTTTGAGAAAATCGTTTCTAACCTTTTTTGGTTTACTAGTAATTTAATATACAATTGAATCGCAAAATTCGAAAAGGGCTCATCTCGGATATTTGAAATTCTACAGGAGATACAAAAAAATGAATTACTTTTGAACAGTTCGAATTAAGAAAGCATTTTTTCTCTAACTGCTAATAGTTGTGTTGCATCAGTACATACTAAAATAGTTTCTTTGAATGAAAGTGTGTCGGGGAAAACGGTTGTTACAGTTTTATGAGATGAGTCCTTTTCGAAATTCATCCAATGATTTAGATGGTTTTAGTAACAAAGCGGCATTATAAAAGAATGTGTATTATTAAAACACATTTTTTTAATTTTATTATAGGTTTCTTTTTAATTTTAAATTTTAAATTTAATTTACTGCTTTCTATCTGCTCTCTCTCTCTAGCTCTGCTATCTACTGCTGATCTACCCTTTACAACGCCTCCACCGATAATAATGTCATTTGCAATTGATTCTGGGTTCGTACAGTCTCAATACTAAAGATTTGTATAAAAAGATAAATAGATCATAACAGCCTTAAACCAAATATACACACCAGATATGAGACCTTCTCGCTCATAAAACATCGGTCTACATGTGTACATAGAAAAAAAGCGAAAAAGTTCACTCTGAAAAAAATCCGAGTTGAACCCTTTGCGATTCAATTAAAATTAAACAAATTGGTTGCTAACGACACTTAGAAAAAAAATAACAAACAAAAAATTACGTGAATTTAACGATTTTCTTAAAATATATTTTACTAAACATATGTGTACTTGGCAATACAATAGATCAAATACAACTGAAAAACAAAATGTTTTAAATAAATTAATATAGAAATATAAAAAAAAATTGGTTGCTATAGAAATTTAGAAAAATGAATTCGAAAAGCAAAACTACTTGGATTAAACAATTTTCTCAAAAAATATTTTCCAATTTTGTGGAAATATATGTATCTTAATTTATGCCAATAATACAGAATCTTACTCGTACGAAATATCTTGCATGCAATTCGGGTACAAAGTATCCTTTTTGCTTTCGAGTGTTTCACTCTCAAAAAGACCTACTTTACGCCCTTAATACATAAATAGCTATTCATCATATCCAATTTGTTGTAGTTATATCGTTTTTCAATCTCAGATGTCAACATTGACAAATGTCGTTTTTCCAAAGTTAGCAAAAAAAGGTGTTGTAATTTCTTGCAGCTGTGAACAACAGCTAAATGATAAAAATTTGAAAATCAAAATCAAAATTTCATTTTGAAAATTTGTCAAAGCAAAAATAAAATAAATCACCCCCAATTTTTAAACAAACTCTAAAAAATTAAATTCGAAAATTTTTCGTTATTTAAATATTAGTTTTTTTTTTTTCAAAAAAAATCATATTTAATTTTTTTTAATTATAATCAAATTTTCTAATTAAATATTAAGCGAAATCAAATCTAAATTTCATTACAAAAAAGCAAACAAAACGTAATTTTCCATTTCCCATGATTTTCATAATTTCACTGTGTTTTGTTGTTGATAAATCTTTGATTGAAAGGTAAAGTGAAAATGATTTGTTTTTATCCCTAAAGGTTTTGATTAAAACAAATCAACACAATGGGTTAGAGAAAAACAAACATTTGGTGTTTTTTTTTCTTGGCACCAATAAGATGAATGAACTGGTATGGGGGAAAGAGACTGGTTTTATGTAAAATATAATGGGGAGAGAAAAGTAACAACAAATAAGATTTTCTAACTCAATTTATTTTGTGCTACATACATCCAAATCTTTGAAATTTAAATAAATTAAATCAAAATCCATTTGTAAAATAAACAAAACATATCAACTTTTATTTAAATTTTCAAATAAAAAACATATTTAAAAGCGTTCCCACTGGTATATTTTAAAAATTTCATTTGCTCATTTTTCCTGTTTTCTTTTAGTCAGAGAAGAACATCATCATCATCATATCATAAGAAAAAATTAACCACCTTCTCATTATCCTTTTCAAGCAAATCAAATCCTCCATCTTCCTGTAAACTTTATCGTTTTTCTTTAAATATAAATTTAATATTTTATTTAAGAAAAAAAAAATAAACACAACAACAAAAATATAAATATTAAATTTCCCTTATTTTTATTTTATTTTTCCATTCTTAAATAATAATCATCTTAAATATAAATAACCCAAAACAAGAAAAACAAAATGTATATAATATGAAAAAGAAAATTTTAGGATTAGAGAATAAGATGACGTAGAAATAATATGAAAATCTTATTTTGAATATTAATTTAATGGTATGAAGATAGTGACACTTTGCTTGTGTTATAATTTTTATTCAATTCAAGTTTATTGTGTGCCGTTAATGCCGCATATCAGAACGGTTGTTCTCAAACGTTCCTCTACCGTATTAAGATATTTTTTGGTTGAGTTTTACCTTATTTAATCGATTATTTTGACTTCCGCGAGCATCAACACTCCGGTCTTGCATTTAACATTTATATAGTTCTAATAAAAACCACATTGACATTGAAAGCCAGTTGCTTCATAAATATGCTTTGCTTATAAATTATACCAACACGAAATTGATCGGCATTAATTGAAATTAGTGTGAACATTTTATTACCGTATCAAAAATATAAACCTTTTTAACCTTTTCAAAACTATAATATAGAATATTATTATTTTCGAAAACTGATCCAAAAATAGGGTGGTATAGAAAAACCAAGAATGTCCAGTTTTGCCACTAATTCAAAACAAAAAAAAAAACGATTTTCCAAAAATTTTAAATAAAAACAAAAGAATCATAAAAATTCCATAAAATTTTAAATAGACACCAAAATCGCATAAATTTAACAAGGTGTGTAATCCGGCAACCACAAATTGTGGTTAGAATTTTTTATTTTGCTATTTTTTTCTCTGCATGTTGGTACTTCTGTTTGTTTTTATGTTGTTACTAAATAATACGTAATTATGAATGGTGAAAATGGATATGGAAAAAAAATTTACAAAACAAGAATTTCCAATTGTTTCGGACATTTAGTTTAATTTTTTTTTTATAATGTGAGTTGAGGTATTATCATAACATTATATGCATATATTTTTGTTGTTGTAAATAAATGGTCTTTCAATGGAGAGGAAATAACAAAGTGGTTTTATTATTAACTTTGATTTGTTTGGTTTTTACCATTTTATACAGATAATTATATTTTGATATTTACCATTTTAAGCTTTAATTCAAGTTTAGGAATTTTGATATTAAATGAGACTAAATAATTTTGAAGTGTAATTAGGATTATGTGGTTAGGGTTATTTTTGGTAGTTAATTGAATTGTGAATAACTCAAAAGTCGTGTGTAAATAGAATAATAATTAAATATATTTATCGTTCTAGATATAAACAACTTTTATAAATAGCCACTTGTTCTCAAATTTTTGAAGCTAAGGAAATGTTCAATACTTAATTTTTCGGCCCAAACATAAAAATGACTTGTTTATGTCATTATTGAAACGGCGCCTCTTCGTTAAAAGATTTTGTCAGCTGGCTTGCTTTACCGGTTGTTATAAGTTTATCGGACGGTTATTAATTCTTCGGGCTGCCGTTTTCCATTTATGGTTCACTTCAATCATAGTTGATTCGTATTTAAGATGTCGGTTTTTCCTTAAGATTGGCGTTTCTTGTCTGCTATTCAGTTTTTCTGGTTGTTCCAATTTAAGAATAGGTGTGTTATAACAGAAAATAAAATGTTGCGTTATGTAACAATCACTGCACTGAAACACAACAATTTAATAAATTCGGGACCTGGAGAACAGTCGTTTCGTTTTATTTAATTATCAAGCAGTGCTCCCTTAAATCTCCGCTCCGCTCAAGCATTAAGTCTTTTAATTGAATAATTTTTCATATTTTAATTTTTTTCTTTGATAATCTTTAATTGCATCAATAGATGTTAAAAAACAATTCTAATATAACAATTATAACTAGGGCAACCAAAAATATGCACTAGCATGTTTTTTTCACAGCACTTAATTGAAAAATTATTAAGCTTGAAATCTGTTTCAGGTAAAACTACGACTTTTAAGCCCTACTTGTTAGAGCATATTTTTGCATATTTTACTCTAAAATGCATATAAGTGCATATTTCACCAAAAGTGCATATTTTTGCATATTTTTGCAAAATTATGAGTTTTTTTCTAGATTGATGGGGACAACTGACATTATGCACACAATATTAAATTTTACGTATTTTACCATCGCGGCAGTAATATTTAAGGTCCTGTCTTTTGAAAATGGAACACTAGTGTTGAGACTGTGGTGTTCGCACGACCTTTACAATCGGTTTTCTGAGTATCTATAGGTCCTATCAACCTAAGGTCTTGGAACGGCCATAAAAAGCTGCTAATCCTAGTTTTGTTTTGTCCCTTTTTAATCAGCTTAGTAATCGTATAAGAAAATCTTACCGCTTGTTATGGCATTCAGATAGGTGTCATATGAGAGGTTGAGTTTTTTTAAGACGATTGTATTCTTTTCTTAATTTTTGGGCTGTTTACATATTACCGAAAATGTTTATGTTTGGTTGTGTGCGTCCCATGACAAAGAAAATGGCCGATAAATGAACTTGGTATACTGCAAAATATGTAGAAATTTAATCAATATAGCAACTAGCAATCTCATCTATAAAAAAACATAGCAACTTCCTAGAAATTGAGACTAGAACTCTGTGTTTTGAGGGGCAAGGAGTGAGACCTGGTCGAGTGGAATGTCATGTAGAGGGTTGAGTTTTTTTTAAGGAAGATTGCAATTCTTTTATGTAATTTGAATAATCCTTGGTTTCGTATATTTCTGAACATGCGTTATTTTTATTCTGTACCAGACTTAACTCAGAACGTAATTCACCAATCATTTTTATAAAATTAACGCTAAAAGTAAATTGAATTTTAAACGAAAACCACCTCTCTGAAATTTGTTGCTCTGTGTTTTGAGGTGCTATAAGCTGCAAATGGAAAACGAAATTTTGGTTGACTCGTTTAAGTGTCAAGAATAGTTTAATATTTTAAAGATTTCAATTTTAGATGTAACTCTCTAAGTTTTAAAGTTCTAATTTCTTGGTAGATTTCATATAAAAATCTACCTATTGAGTTTTGAAACATCATTTTTTTTAATAAAAAGTGTTGTGTTATAGGAATTACAATATGTGTCACAACAACACATAGCTTCATACCTATTAAGATCTAGGTCCCACAACCACATGCGCTCTGAAGTCTGAGGTGTTGTCGATCGCTTTTTTAAACTTTTGTGGATTGCGCTCCTTCGAGACTATTGTTTCGTGCAAAGCATTCCATGCATTTGTACGCTGTACGGACAAAGAAATCTCTCTGCATTTTTTCGCTATGACAGTTAGTGATCTCTACAGTTTGACTGCTCGGCATTTTTAAGTAGCTAAGGAAATAATTTGAATTTTTTCAATTCAAAGGTATGGTTAGATTTATCTCAGAGAAAAATGCGGTTTTTCTCTTTTGCGTATTTTGGTTGGAATTCGAACTCGCAATCTTAACAATGCCAATGAGTTCGGATTCTTTGGAAGACACCCTATCCACTTCGCCACCAATGCGATGACATTCAAAAGTTGAATCTTCAACTCTTTACTCTATTTACTTAAGTTGAATTCTCAACTGACAATAGACTCCTATCATTGACCATATGTTTTTTGAGCTATCAAATTTTTTTAAGTTTCTTTGATTCCATGCAAATATTTGGATGAAACTACGGTAAATTATATGAATACGGGTATTACGAACAATTTGGAACAGTCCATGTATATGGAGTTTGGGCAAAGAAGCATTCGGGGCCTCTGCATTTTTGCCCTATAACAATGAGTAATCTAGTCAGTTTGCACATTTGGCCTAACTCAACTGATGAGTAAAACGACGGAAAGAAAATGTTTTAAGCATGATGCATCTGATTTTATCGCAGCACGGTTTGTGACGATATTTACAAAAACAACGAGATGAGCAATAGTGTGAAGATGTTGTAGGAAATCAAGATTTGATCCTAACTTTCCGTCATCTACAATTCATATAGCATGTTTTTCAACGGACTCACAAAGAGCTAGGCGGGCTTTTATTTTTTACATCTTTTGAGGAGGTCAATTTTTTTAGATGTGCTCTTTTTCATCGGCATTTTAAGATCGTTAGAGAGTAAGTTATTGGAATTTGTGACTTCCAATAAACAAATGCTTACGCATTCGACTATTTATCCGCCACACATACTAATTGAAACATCGTTTTTGAACTCAGCCTTCGTTCTGCAAACAATCAGTAACTGGGTTTTGGTGGAATTAAAATTAACCAAATTTTGGTCACTATAATCAACGATATTATTTAAGTTCTCATTACATTTGCGACAGCGTTTCACTGAAGACTATATTTTATCTGTTCATGCGTTTGCCCTTTGAAAATAGGAGGAAAAATGACTTATGCAGTGCAGTGTACTTTCGTTTGCAAAACTATTTATTGGGTTACTGCTGATTTTCAACAGTTCGTTGATATAAATTAAAAATAGAGTGGGAGAATTGTACCTTGGGCTATTGGTGTATAATTTGAAATATCACATTCCATTCCTTTTTTGAGTACAAGTTGGACATTGACCAACTTCCACTTGACCAATAGCATGAAAGAAAAATATCATATTTATAAGATTTATGGAAGATTTTGAAAATGTTTTTAGAATAATATGTGGGTATTATGGTATGGAAACTTTGTTGATTTTAAACCGCCCTAAAGGTTTTTTAATCGTTTTAGGTTTGAAAGAAGTTCTTTCATATTAACTCCTAAAGACAAAATTTAGACTACTACTTTAGGAGTTTTAGTACGAATCACAGCGTTTCGCGAACAAATTATCTTTCTTTGCAGAGCCAGTGACGATTATATCACCGTCAATATAATGCAAATATTTTTGTTGGGGTTTCATTGTTGAAAAGAAAATTTATTAATTCCGAATTGAATGGTTTCTGTAAAGTTTTGAGCATTTACATCGTTGTTATAAGAACAATAACGAATAAAATGGAAAACTTCACGAAATTGTAAAGACCATTGGTGTCAATTTTTGAGAGGGAAAGAACTTTACGGGATTTGGGAGGTTTAGATTTAAGTAAATTAGTTTTGATTAACTGATGTAATTAATATTTAATAGTAGTCAATATCCAGTACTACCATTACTGACACTCGTAATATCTCGGGTCTACAGTTTATGATAGCGAACAAAGCTCAGATCTATACCTCACTAACTCATGTAAGCTAGTCCCGTATCTATGATCAAAGCACAATGGCCTCTTAGGAACCGAATTAAAAAACAAAACTCTAAAAACATATATTTCCATGTTTTTTTCGGTTTTTAGAGCATATTTTAAATGCATAAAATAGTTTTTTTAGAGCATATTTTAAGCGCTTAAAATGCCTTTTATAGTGCATATTTTTGGTTGCCCTAATTATAACCATTTTAAAAATATTGCATGGGACTGTATGAATATGCAAACCAACACAATATCCATACAATCAATTCAATCTTTTTTTTTACATTTACACTTTACAATTTCGAACCTAAATATTGTACATAATTTTTTGTATGGAGATTTTATGATGTGAAGAGACTATTAGGTTTCGCTTATTTTGTCACAACTGTGGGGACATGCTATATCATAGAAATCTCAAAAGCCGGGCATCATATTTTGTGATTTTGCTGATGAAGGGCATCTTTAATATTGAACATTTAGCATTTTTTCTATTGTTTGCCTAAAACAAAACTAAAGTAAGCTCTGATGGCCTTTGGGTATTTACTTCTATGTTATTTATTTTATTTCTATAATTTTGTTTTCGATTAAATTTTTTGTTTAAAAATATTGATCAATATATTTTTAAATGCTACTTACATCCGGTGATTCTTTTCGATATTTTCTTATGTATAATTTGTTTCTTTTTTGCAGGTAAATGTTTTTAAAACACACCCTGAATCACCTGAAAATAAGTCACATCCAATGTCATATCCAATCAACAAATAAAAAATTAAAAAATTCTTTCCTATCAATAAGAATACTATAACAACAAATTGAACTAATACATGGATATTTTTATCGCAACGATTTTTACCCAAAACTTATATGGTAAATTTTAAAAATTAAAACAAAAAACTGCGCCAAGCAAACCACACATATAAATTACTCACACATAGTATCTTATTATTATTATTATTTCTTATTTTTATTAAGTAGAATAATACATATAAAAAAATTATTACATTGATATCTATTTAAAAAAAGTTTTTGTTTTGTTATCACCGAGTGACATAAAAGTAGAAATTATAAAATTTTCATATTTAATTTAAAAAGAAAATTAAAAAAAAACATTAAATTAAAAACTATAAAAAACAGAAAACAGAATTAATTTAATAAAAAACACTATTTGTTGTAAAATTATTTAAAGTTAATTAATTAATTACATTTAATATAATAATTAGATTACTAATACTAAGCGGAATATTAATAAAATAAATAAAATGTTTTAATGAGCTAAATTTGAATTTTTTTTAACGTATTTTTGAGAAATAAAAGGTTTGAGGCTATAATGAGGTACGCATTAATGAAAATATATCAAACTCTTTTGAGATATTTATGAATTTATAAATAAATAATAAACCTTTAACAGTATGAAACAGAGAGAGATCTATCAGGAGTTAGATTATTAGAATAATATTTTTATCAGGGATCGGTAGGGGGCTAACTGCTGGTAGAGCAGGTGTTTTTATAGCCCGTTTAAATTAAATGGAATGAGGAAAAATAACTATTTGTAACTGTATAATACTAGTTAAGTTAAAGACCTTTGATTGCGGGAGAAATAGACATTCCAAGCTCCGAGAAACTATACAAAAATATTTGAAAGTAATAATTTTCGGTACATAATTAGTGCGTTAGCTAAAGTTAATTACAAACAAACATCTCCAAATATCCCAACACTATGGATTAAACTTTTAATTAAACTTCTGGGATATTTATGAATGTTGATTTGTAATTTGATACAGGTAAGGTGTTCCAGAAATACAAGGCTCTTTTGAACAAAACAAGCCATTGCCATTTGAACTCTAAAACGATTGGGCATTTTTAGTATCTTTCTTTAAAACAGGCTTTACAATAACAATTTTTCACATTGCAGAAATAATTTGGTAATAAATGGGTAATTTCATGCCCCATTCACCAAGGCCATTTAACCAACGCAGTTTTTATATTATAAGAAAGTGATATAAAATTTTAAATCAATAGGCGATATTTCTTTGTAAAAATACTTTGAATATGGCATGGTAGCCCAAAACGCACCATGTTCTAATGGAATTTTTTGGAGTGTTTTGAGTTTCAAAATTTTATTTCTCATCTATACTAAGAGTTTTTGAGAGCTGATAATTTTACCACTTGGGGTTCTTTTAAAAAGAATTCAAGTGAAAATATCATTTTGTTGTCAAACCTTTATTAGTATTTATTATTAGTATTTAAAAAAAATAATTATAATGACCAAATGCCCAGTGTACATTTTCAAAGTGAAAATCTGTAAAAGTTTGCCTCGAAACCTTAACAAATGTTTTTTAAGCATACTTATTTAATAGATATTTATTTATCTAGAACGAAAAGTGAAACTTTAGAGTACGAGCTAGTTGTTTACGGCCGGGGCATCTAGCCGAGGCCGAAATTATTAGTGAGTACCTTTAAAAACACTTTTCGTTTGAGGTAAATACAAAATTTTATTTCATACTGGAAATTTATTAAAATAAAAAGAAATGAGTCTTAAATTTTGCTCAAAAAGTTGAACTTTAACGTCCTAGGACTTTATAAAATTTTATTAAGTCTAAATAATTTTTTTTCGTTTTTCTTAAATAAATAGGTGAAGTAATTTTTTTTTTAAATTTCTTAACACCAACTGTTTGTTACCATACTATTTAAAAAGAATATATGAATGTTATATAAGCCGTATTTTATTGACCAAATTACACTAACAATTTCATGCATCCAAATCCAAATCCAAATCTGACAAAATAGTAGGTTTTGAAAAGTCAGAATTGTATTTTAGTTCACGTACTCAACACGTAATTTGCTATCCATCATTTTTTATTTCTAAAAGTTGTCAGAATTTCAAAATTTTGAAGTTTTGACAATTTGGCTTTTGTAATTATTAATACGTATAAGAAGTAAGTATAATAAGTATAAGTAAGTATAAGTAATGTAAGTATATTCACACGCAGAACTATCAAATTATAAGGACAATAAAAAATTAAAAAAATAAGTTTGCTGACTTTTGTATTTTCTATTTACTTTCTGAACAAGTACTACCAACCTCCAGAAAAGACTTGATATCCAAATCGAATTCTATGGTTCATTTTATTTGAAAATTGCGTTAGCTGTGTTTTATTTGCCCAACCGGAATTCGCATTGAACTGTCAAAAAACAGATTTCAAATAAAACGAACCAAAGAATTGGATTTGTACACATATTGTTTTCTAGAGGTTGGTAGAATTTGTACAGAAAATATAAATTGTAAATGTCAACAAATCAAATGTAAATGTCAAAATCCTGATCCATGAGATTTCTCAATGGACTTGCATATTTATTAGCATCAAAACAATCAACAAATGTCAAATCACAAATGCCGAATAAGAAAAAATATAAACAAAATTCCACATACTGACAACCTATAGATGTTAAAAATTGAAACGGTGCACAGTTGGTGATTAACACGCGAACTAAACCGCTATTCCAGATTTTCAAAACCAACAATTTGTGAGTTTTGACATGTTGGAATTGGATACATGTAATTGTTAGTGTAATTTGGCAAATAAAACACGCCTGTTGTGACAGTTCAATGCGAGTTCCGGTTGGGCAAATAAAATACTACTATAGTTAACTATTATTATTTTTAAATTTTTAATGTAAATTGTCCGTAAATAATTCTAAAATTAATTAACGTCATCTTCCCAAGAGAAACAAATCAACACTAACAAAATTATTTCATTCAGTCAATTGATTCTCTTAACGGGGGTTCGTTCGTAAACACCAAATCGCTAGCTATTTTCCTATTTTGACGTTTGTGGCTGGAAATGGTCGTTCTTATACTATTTCTTGCCTATTTAAGCAAACGATTTGACAGATAAAGTTGTTCGGAATTTTCATTTCTATTTCAAAATAGGCGATTCGATCGCCAATTTTGGACTCGCTGTTTTTGAGATCCAAGATAAGAACTGAGATCTAAAAGTAACATTTACGGATTTTATTTGATTTTAATCAAAACAAATACAATATAATTATTAAAAATATAAATTTCATATTTTATTTTGTAATTTGTGTGTCTCATTTATTTACTAGAAATATGCAAATTGTTTTTTTTTTAATCTGCCTCTATTTTTTAATACAAAAATTAATCAAATTAAAATTCAAAATTTAAATCATTTGTTTTTATTTTTCATAATTTGATATCTGCAAATAATTATTTTTTTACACAAACCAAACATGTTTTGTGTTGTGTTTAGTTTGTTTTTCCTGTTGTTAAATTATTATAATTATTGTGATAAGTTTTAATACATAATTTTAATTTTTAATATTTCATATATATATATTTAGGCAATTGGTCGTTCGGAAACAAAATACATATTCTTGTTATTGTTGAAGAATTGACAGCCACACCCTTTGGAATGACAGTTGCCTATTTTAGAAAATATGCAAGCGATTTGGTGTTTCCGAACGAAACCGTGGTGTTCTAGGATGGTTTATTCTAGAATCTAGTTAATAATTAGCAAAAAGATGGCTGTTAAAAAATTACTTGCGTCACTAGGTACGAAAGGAATTTGTATAGGTTTTTTATCACTGGTGACGAAAAAGAAATTTTCGATGCAATACATCGAAACATACATCGAAAATAGATTCTTTAAGTTGGGTTGCAGAAAAAATATTTTTTGTACGAGTAAACCGTAAAATGCACTTTTACAATTAAAAAATTGTTCGTAAAGCAGCCCTTTTTTTCTTATTGAAATAACAATGCCAAAATTGAAATAACAATGCCTAAAATTGAAATAACAATGCCTAAAGTTATTATTATTACTTTCATTTCGAAAAACTACTTGGATAAAATAATTTTCTAAAAAAATCTTATACTATTTTGTGTAAGTAAATATATGTATTTTTATTTATGCAAATAATACAGAATCTTACTTGTACAAAAAATCTTGTATATGCAATTCGTGCATAAAGTATCATTTTTGCTTTCGAGTGATTGTTTCTCGCGGCTAACGCATCGGGCAACAATTTCACTCTCAAGCGGAAAAGACATACTTTACGCCCTTAATACACAAAAAGCTATTTTGAGGTGACAAATGACAATATTTAAAATTTCAAAATTTGCTTGTAACCGGATTGCTATGTTTATATTTTTATATACTCTTTTTGAATACAAATATTACATCGAAGCGCACTTTAGTTTATATTTAAATAACTTAAATTTATTTATAAATTTGTTAAATAGAGTATAATCATTATACTGTGTTTGCGGCGAATAAAAAAATAGCATATGACGCACGGACGTAAGCAATTTTGGATTTAATGTGGGTGCAAATCTCGGCTAGTGCCTCGATTTGCAAACTCCACAAACGTCCAAAAACCTTAGCTTGACGTCCTTGCATCATAATCTACTATTCTATCTAAATAATACGGAATCTTCCTCGAACAAAAAACTTTGTATTTATTTCGGGCGTAATAGTACATTATTTAATTAGGAGCTAAAGTGATACTTTTTGTTTTGAGTCTATAGTTTGACAATTATAGACGATACACAAAAAGTCACTTTAGCTCCGAATTAAATACACTATTTTTTGGCAAACGTTTAAATTTTTTATAAATATGAAATTAATACATCAAAATTTTTATAAATATGAATTTTTATCGTCATAATTACTTTATGGCTGCGGTTCGATACGATTTTTTTGATCGCAGTACTGTAGCCACACTATATATTCTGATCTAAGCTATAATCTTATCTGGTAATTGAAGTGCACATAATATATATTTTTGTGTTAAAAATATTATAATATTTGCTGTGATAAAATATACTATATCGAATATTAGGTAATCTCTCTGGACTAAAATTGCCCAGCTTTATTTTTTGAGAGTCAACAAAACATATATTGTGATTAAAAATTAACTAAAAGTCAATTTTTCTCCATAAAAAAAAACAATACTTCCACTACACCTAAGTGAAAAAAAATGAAACTAGTGAAAAGTATAATATAAGTCTAAACCAGGAATGGGGAACCTTTTTACCATTAAAGGCAAATTATAATTTTGCAAATCGTTAACATGCCGCATTATGCCGTGTATTGTTACCAAGTTTGGGGGCTGCATCTGTTACTATATAATGGCTCTTTTGGACTCTGTTCAAAAGCGTGCTAAACGAATTGTTAATTTTTTCTGATCTCGTTGTTTTTTATAAATATCTTCATCAGCAGTGTTCGGATGAAATCAAATCCATTATACCTGCAAACAGTCAAGCTGTTGAGATCACTCACTCACCACTGTCATATAGTGACAGAGTGCAGAGGGATTTCTTTGTTTGCAAAACGAAATCAACTAGCTGACAGATACGCCAATTTAAAAACAAATCCTGGAACACGAGGATATCACTGATACATTCCTACAAATGATGGATCAATCTTAGCTAGACGTTGATCTAACTCTACGAAATTTAGTGATGTAAAATTAAATAAATGATAAAAAATGTGTAAAAGATTTATTTTGAGTTAAACTTAAAAATTTATTATTAAAACATATATGTAAATCCAAAAAAAACTGTTCATTTTTTAACTCTACTTTTTTTTATGATGAAAAATTTTAAGGCGTGTTGCAATAAAATTAATAAAAAATCAAACAAAAAATTTTCCCCTCCTGAATTTTTTATAAAATGTTAGGAACATATGTACCTTTCACATAATAAAAAATCAAAAATTTAAAAAATGGCATTTCTAGAAAATCGAATTTGAACTTTTTACCGTTATTTTTCTAAAAGAAAATGTTCAAGGTTATGTAATGTGAATTATTATTTTGATTAGCTCTGCTCAATACCTACATTTTGAGCTATATAACATTACAATCAGTCTAGCAGTTTTGACTGTAGAGCCATTTCAATACACCAGGGTCGAGCAATTTTTTGATTTTTTATCACTCTGTATCTTAACTCTTAAGATATGGTAAAAAAAACTAAAAACGCAGAAAATTTTTTTTATTGATGTCAACGAATTCCAATACCTAAATATACAAAATTAAAACCTCATTTCCAAAATTGCATGTTTTTTGCTGATTTTACGTGTTTTTCACCCAAAACAAAATTTCATATAACACATGTCAGTAAATATATGTACAATATGTTTTTTATTGGAATAGCCATATAGTGTATTTTTTTTCTTTTGAGTTTTGATTTTTGAATGTATGATTATGTGTTCTGAAATATTTACGTTTTAGGCCTTAAGGCTTAAAATAGTAAGTTTACACATTGTTATTTCGATTGGAAAAAATTGCCTGCTTTACACCCGATTTTTTAATCGTAAAATTGCATTTTACACTAGTACAAAAAATAATTTTTTGAGTTTCGTCAGGAAAGTATGATATCCATCGACTTTAAGTATAAACATAAATTTTCGATAAATACAGTAACTAGTTCAAGTAATATTAATTATTTCTTTAGCAGAACTGAAATGTGGTTGCTAAGAGTATGAAACAGCTTTGGGAGAAGCAGTATTTGCCTTTCATACTCTGAAACACCATCATAATCCAATCTTTAGTTCCAAGGATTTAGGATTGCACTCGGAAGCTGTTAAGGAAATTATTTGACAAATTTCACATGTGCTCGCACCAAATCGGATATAAAAGTAGCTGAATAAGATATGGAAGTAATTCAGTTTTTTGCTATTTATTTATTTATTTGACTGCATTCAATCATAAGGATGTTAAACTATTTATTATATTTAAACTATTAGAATGGTGAATTTATTTAAATTGTCAGGCTAAACTTCAGAAATGATAGCAAACTTCATTATTGATGTATTTAAAAGTTAAAAATTAAAAAGTTTAATTTATCTTCCAAGTTAGAAGCTTATATTTCTGATTATGCGAATACTTAATACGGAAGACTTCAACATAAAGCAGAAAAAACTATTCTTACATATTAAATACAAATTTGTTTAAATTTCATTAAATAATAATTATTTATTTTGCCTTATATGTGATTATTTGAAGTTTCTATTTTTGTAATACATATTTAATTAAATATGCCGTTGGATATAATATTTGAACGGCGTCTACGCAAAAGGTAGCAAGTCAAAAATCCAACTGCTGAGGAGCCAAAACACGAGTTTTTAGGTTTTCTTGAATAAATTATACTTTGTAAATTTTTTTAATATGGGAGAGGGGGGCATATTTCTGTATCACATTGACACAAGCAAATTCTAGTCACCGTAGTTTACAAGTATACAGTAAAATAATAATTTTACGTTTCTAAAACTGGGTGTAAAGTAGGCTTTTAGTCAGCAGGCCCTCACCCCTTTTCTTTAATGAATACCACATATTTTATACTTCGTGAGGTGCTTGTCCTTGTCGAGTCCGACATCTTTTTTATCTGCCGTTTTCCTCGATTTTGCGATTTCCCAAGGTCTTATAATTCTGCTACCACATTTTAGTTTTTTATATATGGGGGTGGAAATTTGTTTTAGAAAATGAGGTTAAACTTGTCCGACAAAAATTGGTTTGCTATTGTATAGTCTGACGATTGACAATTTGTATGTTTGTGTCGTACTCGACAATAGCAGATACATTTTTGTAGGACAAGGTTGCTCTTGTTTTCTAAACCAAATTTCCACCCTATTAATAATAAACAAAATTGTGATCATAATTGAACAAGACATCGGGGAATCACTAAATCGAGGAAAACGGCAGATAAAAAAGCTGTCGGACTCTACAAGGACAATTACCTCGCGAAGTACAAAATATGTGGTAATCATTAAAGGAAAGGGGTGAGGGCCTGCTGACTAATAAGCCTACTTTAGCCTAGAAAACAAAATAACAAACAAAAACTACTTGGATTAAACAAATTTTCTAAAAAAATATTAAATAAATAATAAATTCCAATTATAAATTCCTAAGCATATTTTATGTAAATTAATACCAAACGAATTGGCACAGCTTTGGCGTGTCTTGAAGCTACCAAAGGAGTAAGAATATGGTAACAACAATTATGACGTCATAAAAATGAACATTATTATTAATTTCTTTTGGTATTTTTTGTATTAATCGTTTCAGACGCCACATAATAAAAGCCATTTATTTGTATAGAAAACCCAAAATTCAATTTAGTTTTTCCAAACATCTTATTTCCATAGTTAAACTTATCAACTCTCCCCCTCCCTATCCATTCACATTATTTTGTTTAGACATCATTATTTCTTCTTATATTTTTTCCTAGTGGTTTTATGATTATATTAAAACGTATATATTCATATATAACAGATATATTTATGTTTTGGTAACACATCATGATGAACATAAATAGCAACATGATCATAAACATAATTATTTTTATGATATTTTTGTAGAGCTAATCAAAAATTTAATAGAAATTAAATATCTAGAAAACAAACTCATAAATATATTACAAGTATAACAGAATAGAAACAAAAAAACTGTTTTAGATATTTAATTATTAAATAATAAAAAAAGGATTTATAATAGTATAATCATAGGGTTGGTTTTGGTAAGACAGACATTTTGAGGAAAGAATGATAAATATTTAGTTATTCAAAACAATATAAATCCAATTCCATGCTTCAAAACAACCCACGCCACAGAGAACATAAAAAAATCGTTTTAATCATCGTAAGTATCATCACAGTCGTATAATTCTCGTATAGAGAATATAATATTACATTAAAAAAAAAGAAAATACTCAAAAATCGTATATGAATACAAAATTAGATGATCTCCTTTCCAGCCAACAAACAACAACAAAAAAAACTCAAATCCTTTTTCTTTACATTTTCCGTTTTCCGTTTTCCTTTTTTTATTTCTAATTTAAAATTAGTCTATGTATGCTTGGTGTTCTTGTATAAGGTGGTTTTATGATTATTATTTTTTTTTTGTTTTTTATATCTAAAAGAGGGAATCCGTTAAGTGTTCGTTTGTGTTTTCTCATATTAGCAAATAAAACAAAATCGTATGAATGAGATTATGAAGGAATATTTTATTAAAATTATGTTTGATTTGATGGTTTAACTGTTAAAAATTGGATGAGATAAGGTAGCCGGCCATAAACATAAGTAGTCGGTTCATTTAGTATTTCAGAATCATATTTCTTAAACGTAAGAAAAAAAATATTATTTTGTTCTCCATAATAATTATATTAAAGAGTATTTTCCATAAACCCCTATGTTTTGTTTTTACTGAAAACTTTAATATTCCAGAATGTGTTTCTGCATATTTCATAATTAATGAATTCTTTACGTTCGTTCAGTTAGTGGTTGTTCGTTGCTTATTGTAATACTTATTTCTTATATTTTTATTTCGAGGTAACTTCTTCTTGTTGTTTTTATTGTAATAACAACTAAATTAGGCCATGTTGATGTATATTACATTATTTGTTTAAAATAATTTTCTATTTTCCCTGTTTTTTTTTGGTTGGTTGAGGCTATTAAAAACACGAATGAAAAAAAACAAAAGTAAAGATGTTACCTTTTATTTCTTAATGTTTATTTCTTTTTGCATTTCTAAAATATTTTAATGGATTTTGAGTTGTAATGGGATCACTACGGGCGGAAATTTTTTTACCGTAATACTTGCCTTCTTTTGTTTTATTGAAGTGAAGAAAAACGGAAAAAATTCAAAAGTTTTATTTGTTTTTTAATTAACTCTTCGTTGTTGTGATATTTTGTTAATTGGACAATGGTGGGATCAATTTTTGGAATTTTGCAGTTTTGAAATTAACTTTTGGCTTTTCATGGAGATTTATAAATTAAATTTTACCAAACTTTACTAATAGTCGAAATATAAAGGCTTTGAATTAATATTTTAACCATTCATAAATAGGAAACTGTTGAAAATTTGATCGTTTAAGCTCAGCCTTAACCTTACAATAGTTAACAGAAAGTCAATTTCTTACAGCTCAGTTGTTGTAGTCGAGAAAAGTCTATAATTTTATACGTGGCGCACCACGAATTGGTGTTTGCTAGTCAGCACAAATTAATTCCATTGTTATATGCTGGAATTCAAAGTAAGAATTTTAATCAGTCATGCACCGGATTTCACAAGGTTAATAATCTAGAAGAACTTGAGATGATTCCCTTGTGTTGACCTCCATCTGATGAATTTCAATGAAAATTGAAAATACGCAAAAGTCATCATTTTTGTGAAGATTATTGAAAACATTTACAAAAAACAAACGGGCACTTTCAATAGTTAATTTTAGTGATTCAAAAAAATTATTATATTTATTTAATAGTATTTGTTTGTCATTTTTCATGTTGGTTTACTAATATTTAAATTTATTTTTTATAATATTAAGAAAATTGTGGAAACATTATTATTATTTTTCATATGTAAGCCAAATATTTAAGTTTTGTGAATTCTGATTTTATTTTCATTTAAATTGTAACGTTCAAAATGTAGCGAAAAAATTGACGCTTCTCTTACAAATGGAAACATTTACACACATTCTCATTTTACGACTTAAAAATACGAACACGCAATCCTCATTTGTAGTAATAACGTTGCCAAAAAAATTAGTCTAGGAAAGATTCATAACGTATTAGAAGATGCTAGTCATAAAAGTCAAACTTTAAATATTTTTGTATTTATGCCTGAAAGTTCTATGTACATTTTCTATCCATGTATAAATTTGATTTAAAAATTTTAAATTAAAACAAATAGGTATATAAAGTAAGTACTCAAATACATTTAAACTTCAACTAAATTTAAAATATACACAAGAATCAAATAATTTAATGTTATTGTTACAAAATTGTCTTCTTTTATTTCACACAGTGGATTTTGTAAAATATTCCAGAACCTTTTCACTTTTCACAAATTAAAAAAAAACACACACTTTGCAGTTGCGAAAAATTTTCTTTCTGAAGACGATCCAAGATCGAAACTAGTTGAAGAAATTTTTTACGATTTTATTAGTGTTCAGCAGATTTTTAATAAATAAATTAAAATAAACAATTATGTGTTTATTTTAATTTGTGAATAGTGAAAAGGTGCTGGCATATTTTACAAAATCCACTGTGTGAAATCAAAAAAGGCAATTTTGCAACAGTAAAGTTAAATTATTTGATTTTAAGATTTCAGAACACTCCGAACCAAAACTAAAATTAAGATGCACAAGAATATTGAAAGGAGAATGATGCAATCGATTTCCTTTGAACACTGTTGACACCGCTGACGAATTTTATGAAAACAACGATATCACAAGTTTTGATATTAAATTTCAATCACCTATACAATCCGTATGACACGCTTTCGAGCAGTAACCAATAAAATGGAAACCGAAGCACCACCTTAAACTTGACCACCAAACTCAATACCGGGACTAATATAGAATTGATGTGAAATGAAATATTATTTGCCATTGCGACATAAAATAAACGAATTCTTTAAAATTCGCCTATTGGCTGGCCATACATACTAATTAAATTATTGTTGAGGGGTTTGGTTTTCGATCTAGTAACAATCATAAACTGTGTTTTGGTATCATTTAAAGTGATCAAATTTCGGTCACCACAAATTTGATCATTTTGGATTTTTCGTTCAAGCATTTTCAACATTTCGTTGATATAAATAAAAAAAGTGAGTGGCGATAACTTCCCGTAATATTTAAAAAAGGTTTAACTCCTGTTTTTTTAATGAAAAGAAAAGTTGCCTGGAAAGACGATGTACTGTGGGAAACTTTTAAACATTTAATATCATTCTTTTTTCATTATTCTTAATTGTTTTTTGATTTTCTATAACAACTCAATTTTTGTTAATTTCAATTTAAAATTAAATTATAATTCGATATTAGAATAAGAAATGTCACTTATGTTTATTAAATAGGTTTTTGAAAAACTTGGAGTCTAATTTTGTAGTTATAAAATAATCAAATATGTTTAATTTAGTGTACGACAGCAAAAATAATTCCTCTCAAGACCAGCTTCAGGCACTGGTCGCAGAGCAGGTCGCATCCGATCTTTGGAAATACATCTTCGAATCCTCCACAATCTCCTGCTGCGTTACCTCCACCTCTCACAGCTACAACTTCTTCGACAACTGTGCCATAAATTGACCATGTAGCTATCAAATTCCAATTTTCTGGTCTGAGACACCAGATCTTTGGTTCATTATATTCGAGGGGCATTTCTTGTTGCGACGTACCAGGTCCCAACAAACTTTGTATGGGCACTTACTTAGTATGATTATCTCCCCATCTAATGGACTTGGCACTTTGACGCAGTGATGGGGCTCAGTAGACTCAGTGATCTTAGGAGCTACAACGGTAGGGTCACCCATGCCGTTAGGTCCTCGGTGAGAATCGAAGCCAAGATCAAGTCCAAAACCCAAAGCTAAGGTGAGACACGTACGCCGAAAGCTTAGCATGGTCAAGGGGGTGCTTGATTATTAGTACGGAACTCTGGATACCGGGCGCCCTCCAGTTTCAATAGTCTTACCACAGCACAGGGCTCTGTTGTGGCTGACCAATGTACCTCCCTACTTTCTCCATAAATATTGTATGGAAAACTATAAAGTTTTAGATGAGAGCGATGCTTCTCCAAACGCATCACATAAACCAACAACAAAACTGTGCACCATGTCCTACTCTAGGATCATGCCTGATTTATCAGCTTATTCTAAACCAGACAGCACACATGCCATGTCTGACTCTAGGATCATGCCTGATTTATCAGCTTATCCTAATTCGGATAGTACACACACCATGTCGGACTCTATGGTAATGTCTGATTCACCAGCTTACTCTAAGTCAGACAGAAGACCTGTACGATATAGACAAAAATCTCTAGTACCTAAATTAAGTTGCGTTCAGATTAATCTGCACAGATCAGAAATGGCCTCAGTTAATTTGAACCGGTTAATTGAACAGGATGCTCACGATCTTGCATTTATACAGGAGCCGTGGGCAGACAGCAAAAGAATAAAAGGTCTATCGTCAAACAAAAATACAAAACTGATCTATTTCTCAGATGTGGAAAGACCGCGAACCGCGATTCTCTTCAACAAACATCTGAAAATATTTCCGTTGAATGAATTTATCTGTAGAGATCTTACAACGGTCCAGATAGAAATTCATCTTCCTCAAGGTGGATTTCGTAAATTCATTTTAGCTTCTGCATACTTCCCGGGGGATGAGGACGAGACACCACCAGAAGTGGTAGAGAAACTCATCAAGTATTGCAACAATAACCACTATAACCTCATAATAGCGTGTGATGCTAACGCTCATCACACCGTGTGGGGAAGTAGCAACATTAACACAAAAGGCGAGCGTCTGCTTCAATTTTTGTATACAAACAATATGTTTATTGCAAACAAAGGTAGTGAGCCTACCTTTAGAAACGCAATCAGAGGCGAGGTCCTTGACCTTACTTTAACTAACATAAACGCTACTAACCATATTAAGAACTGGCATGTTTCGAAGGAAGGTTCTATGTCTGATCATGCTTATATATGTTTCAACATAGAACACTACCCGAAGAGCATCCAGTACTTTAGAAACCCAAGAAAAACCAACTGGGAACTTTACACAACATATCTTTATGATAATGTAAATAGTTGCAGCAGTATCAACTCTACATTTGAGCTTGACTCTGCTGCAAATAATTTACAAGAAATTATCACTGAAGCATACAACCTTAATACTCCAATAACTCAATCCAAAAGATGCAGAGATGTACCTTGGTGGAATGGTAACTTGGAGAGGAAAAGGAATAAAGTTCGCAAGCTCTTTAACAGAGCAAAAACAACAAATAATTGGACAGAGTACCGAGTAGCTCTAACCAATTATAATAAAGAGCTCAGACAATCAAAAAGAAATAGCTGGAAAGAGCTCTGCAATACGATAGATAATCTGCCTGCTGCAGCTCGACTCCAAAAATTGATGTCGTCTGATCACACAAACCCTCTAGGCTCAATCTGCAAACCAAGTGGTACGTATACCACCAGCTGTATTGAGACACTAGATACTTTACTTCAAACCCACTTTCCGGGCTCAATAAAATGGAGCACGGAAGATAATGCCAACGAAGACGTACGTCTTCTAGATCCTGCAACTAAAAGTAATGCAGATCATTTAACCAACACAATTTTCACCCCCAACAAAGCGAGATGGGCTATAGAATCCTTCGGTCCGTATAAATCTCCAGGAGGTGATGGAATTTTTCCGGTATTTCTGCAAAAGGGTCTAACAATCATTCTTCCATACCTCATGCGTTTGTTCAAAGCAAGCTTTCGCCTTGCTTACATTCCTCAGATATGGCGAGAAACCAGAGTTGTTTTTATACCTAAGCCAGGAAAAAAACCAAATGAAGCCAAATCATACAGACCCATAAGTCTTACATCTTTTCTATTAAAAACAATGGAAAAGATGTTCGATTATCACATCCGTCATGTATGTCTGAAACAAAACCCTCTCAACTCTAGCCAGCACGCCTATCAGACTGGGAAATCTACTGAAACGGCGTTGCACAAAATGGTGAAAGAAATTGAGAGCACCCTAAACTATAAGGAGGCACTTGTTTGTACATTTATGGACATACAAGGAGCCTTTGACAATGTCCACTTCAATGCTATCATTGAAATGGCCACAAAGAAAAATATAAACCCGCTTATCATTGCGTGGATTATCAAGATGCTACAGAGTCGGAAGATAACGGCTACACTAGGTGATTATTCAGTGACTGTTACTGCATCTAGAGGCTGCCCGCAAGGGGGCGTGCTCTCTCCGCTGCTTTGGCTAATGGTGGCTGATGATCTCCTCACAAAGCTAAATGATTCCGGCTTCAACACTGTAGGCTATGCCGACGACTTGGCAGTCATGGTTAGAGGGAAACATGACTCCGTTGTCGCTGGTCGAACCCAGACAGCTCTTAATATTGTATCAAAGTGGTGCAACAGATTAGGACTGTCGATCAACCCACAAAAAACAAGCATTGTCGTTTTCACAAACAGGAGAAACTTCAATTTCGTTTCTCCTGTTCTAAACGGCGATCCAATACAAACATCAAAAGAGGTTAGATATTTAGGTGTGATCCTGGATAGCAAACTAACTTGGAACCCACACCTGAAATATATCTCTGATAAGGCAAACAAAGTTTTCTTCACATGCAGAAACCTGTTTGGGAAAACATGGGGTCTTAGCCCAAAAATGATACTTTGGTTGCACCAAAGTCTTATAAAACCAATTCTAACATATGCAGCTTTAGTTTGGTGGCCTAAAACGCGCCAAATAACAGCTCAAAATATGTTTACAAAAATACAAAGGCTTGTGTGTCTTAGTGCCACAGGTGCTTTCAAAACCACGCCAACGTCAGCAATGGAGATTCTTCTAAAGCTTTCTCCATTGCACCTACATGTTAAATCTGTAGCGGTGTTGAGCGTTCATAGACTGCAGCTCACAGAAGGGTTTAAGCCGGGTAATCTAACTGGACACCTTAAAATCCTTTCTGAATTACAAGCTGAACTGCATACATACCATATTTCGGATTGTATGCCAAAAACAATAGATTTAGATAGGCACTTTGATGTCAAGATATTGGCCAGAAATCTTATTAAAAACTACATACGGTCACTGCCACATAACGCCAGCATCTGGTACACAGATGGTTCTCGAACCAACATGGGCACGGGAGCAGGAGTGTTTGGTCCTAGAACAAAACAAACGGTTGCTTTAGGCACCACAACAACCATATTTCAAGCCGAAATTTTTGCCATTAGCAGTTGCGCTTTGCTATGCGCTGAAAGAAAATACCAAAATATTGAAATATATATTATCTCTGACAGCCAAGCAGCACTCTTGGCACTAAAATCTACGCGTTTTGATTCAAAACTGGTATGGGAATGCTACCAAAATCTATTAAAAATCTCATGCAATAACACAGTAACACTTGTGTGGGCACCTAGCCACACAGGAATACAAGGAAATGCTATCGCTGACGCTTTAGCAAAGCAAGGTGCCAATAAAAAATTTGTTGGACCGGAACCATGCTTTGGAATGGCCAAGAGTTCGCTCAAAAGCACAATCCAAACAATGGAACAAGAACAAAATGCTAAATTATGGAAAAGCAGAGAGGGACTAGTACACTCCAAGAAGTTTCTAGGTAACCTCCCTGTTTCACCCTTAAAAACAATCGACTTAAACAGAGAGTCTCTAAGAATTTTAACGTGGTGCGTTACTGGACATGGTCCTTTAAACCACCATCTTAACAAAATAGGCCTTGTTGTTTCCGACAGGTGCAGATTCTGCTACTCGGATGCGGAAACGATGGAACACGTCATCTGCAGCTGTCCTGAACTCTCTGGGCACAGATATAACCAACTTGGTCATAGAAGACTAACACTTCCATTACCACAAAACGTCACTCCAATTGAGCTAATTAATTTTATTAAAAGTCTCAACTTGGATGACAGAATACAACCAGTAACGGCACAGACGACGACTGACTAATAACAAAATCAGGGTAAGCACAATAGACCTTCAGGTCGCAGTGCTACTTGAACTGTAAGTCTCAAGGCCCTCCAATAAAAAAAAAAAAAAAAAAAAAAAAGTATGATTACTTCCACACTGGTGAAATTAGTCAGTGGTATCATGGTTAACCTCGATCCAGATTTACCCTATGATAGGCTCAAAGAGGCTCTTATAGCCTACCTATCCGGCAGCACTTCGGCCCGCATAAACAAAGTGTTACGTGATATGTATCTTGGGAATATAAGCCCTCACAATTACTCCGGGATATGACTGCCGAATCCCGTAATACCTTTTCAGAGGCAGCTATTAAAATTCTATGGGTGGAAAAACTTCCACCTGTTGTCCGCGCTGCTATCGCTACCGTCAATAAAGATCTTCAGAAGACGGCAGATATAGCAGATAACGTCTTCAATGCCAAAAGGGTCTCACAACTTCATGTGGTATGTAACCCTACCACTTGTCACTTGAGGAAATATTCCAGAAATTGGAAACAAAACTCCTCAATGCCATTGAAAGGCAAGATGTTTCAAAAACTCCTCAACAATACTGGAGTAGATCCAAGGATCGAAAACGTAAGCGTGCAAATGTTTGATGGTATTTGCTACTATCATCACTACTACAAGGAAGATGCAAACAAATGCGACCCTGAGTGTAAAAATTATTCCAATCACTCAGATTCCTTTGCCTCAACATCTTCAAAAAACTATTAAATTCATCACATGTGGGGGCATGTGATGATAGTCACTCTAAACTCCGTCAACTCTTCGCGCAAAAACTTCCTCGTTGGTACAGGTGCCGAAGTTTCAGTTCTTCCCGCAACTGTGGAAAAACTCTCAAGGAAATCAGACTTCTTCATTTACGCTGCTAACGCGACTAAAGTTATCACGCATTATCACGAAACCGAACCCGAACCTGAACCCAAATGGGTTCAGGTTCGGTCTTTTTATAAACCATGAACCCGAACCCGAACCCTAATCCAAAAAACTCAGGTTCGGGTTCATTAATAAATATAAAAAAATATATATTTTCCTACGCAAGTAAGCGTAGAGAGGCTTTTTCAGCTTTGAAATTTGTATTGTCACCACAAAGAGCAAATTTAAAAGAAGAAAATTTGAAAAATACTTTGATTCTTAAATTAAATGAGAATTTTTTTGAAAAATAAATAAAGTTTTTTGACAAATAAATAAAATATATTGTACTCTTTTTCTAAATTTTGAACCGAACCTGAACCTGAACTTTCTATTTTGATTAACCCGAACCTGAACCTGAACCCAATTTTTTCAGGGTTTCAGTCCCTGGCTTAAACACAACAAGTGCACCCAGCACCTATTTTCGTTGTATTTCATAATCCTAAACATGTGATTGAAATAGGATTTGCGTATAAATGTGGGGTTTAAATAAGGTAGACGTGTACGATTAAGTGTACGATTTGTTCATGCCCCAAATAAATTATACTCCTGTTTTATACTACGTTCACATTGCCATGATTTTAAACAATTTTTAATTTCAGCTCGATTATCAGCTTGTTTGATTAATTTTTCCATACAAAACTAAAATCATGTCGAAAGTTGATTTAAATCAAATCCATTCTAAATCACGCTAAGCACCCCTGAAATTTGATTTTCGAAAAAAAAAAATACAGCCCTACTTCAAAAGTGACATTTAATAAATCAAATATTTTGTTGTGAATTCAAATAAAAAGATGGCTATTGCAAAATTACAATAAAATTTTGAATCATACAAAAAAATTTTTCTTTAGATGGAGGTTTGGACTCAAAAAAAAGTAAAAAAAAACAGACAAATCTATTAGGATATCTTTAACATAGCTGAAATTAAAATTTTTTTCACAGATCTGGAATATGTGCAACTAGATTTTAAACTTAATCATGTTAATGATAATGTGAACAGTTTTTTGAAATCTTTAATTTTGGGTGATTTCGAGCTTGATTTCATCATAATATGAACGTAGTATTAGTCTAGTTTGTTTACAGTGAGAGGTGTTCAAAAGTGTGTACAAAGCCAGCACTACTTCAATATATTTAGCTTTCATTTAAAAATGCATATCGTTTTCCCCATAAGTTTTTCATCATTCAACCTCGTATCAAAATAAAAACCTATCACAGCGAACCAGTTAAATCTTTAATTAATCGCATCTTTCTCTCAAATCCCATTAATTATTTATAAAACACTAACATAATTCCTACCAAACCCAACAAATATCCATCATTCCCATTCACAACTAATTCACAAAACAAATAAGGGTTAAGATATTTAAAATCTATCTCATCTCAAATGGACTTGAAAATAGTTTTTTGATTTACAAACAAAAAGGATTGTCCATTTTCTTTGTTATCTTTTAGCACACTTTGATGTTAGCTAGTTCGTTAAAATAAACAAGGAAAATAAAAATGAAATTAAACACTTTTCATTATAATTTTCTTTGTTACGAAATCATTTTTCTTTTCTATGAAATGATAAATTACTTTCTCTTCCCATTTTTAACGTAAGCAAAGAGAGCGATAGTAAACTTTTACAGAAGGTTAAAAAGAAAAAGGTTTAAATTAGTTTTTTTAATGTTTTTAAATAAATATTATTTTAATTTTTATTAAGTTTGATCTAAAATAACAAGAAGTGTAGAATAAACAAAAAAATGGAGATTGAGATTGAATTTCGATATGCTAAAGACAAAAAATATCTGATTTAAATTACATCTCAAAATTCTTAAATTCTTCCATAAACCAGTTTAATTAATTCTACTTGTAATCCAATTAATTATTTTTTTCGTAGCGATTACAATCTTAAATTAAAATAATGAATCTCACCTCAATTTCAACTTGTTTCTAAGTCAAAAATAAAATAAAATTTATTATTCTTTTCCTGGCGCTTACACACTAAATAATGTTATTTATTTGTTAAACAAACCAAAGCATAATAATAAAACAAACAAGATAATCTCATCTTAAAGAAAAGAAATAAATAAGACAAAAAAAAAATTATCTAACAAGATAACTTATTTCCTTTTAGAATAAATATTAAGTAATATCAATCCGATTTACACAAACACTAAGCATGATAGAGGAACCAAATTTATAAAAAATTTATGAAATGAAATTATAATAATACTCAGAGTAAATAGTTGTTTAGACCTTTATGAATTCGCATCAATTCCCTGAAAAAAGTAAATCTCTTTAACGTAAATATAAGAATGAAAAATTTTCGAAATGAAAAACAATAAATTTTCAATTTTCTAATTGCACACATCGACTGGTTTTACATAAAATTTTTTTGTTTCGGTTTGAGGAAGTTGCAAACGAAATAATATGTTTTTCGACAGATAAGATAACATTCTAGGCAACACCCAAATAAAAACGATCAATAACAACTTCAACATTCTAAATTCATTTCTTCCTTATTATCATCATCCAACCAAAAGTAATTCAAATCCTTACCAACAACGACAAAAAAGGGTGCCTAAAAGTTTCAAAGAAAAAAAAATTAACATTTTCAGGGAAACGAACAAGAAAAAAAAAATAATAAATGTATATCCTGATTTTAACACAAATTTACGGACTTTTAGTTTAAAAGGAAATAAAACGAAATAAATAAAAATGTATTTTTCCAAACTGTTGCTTTTAATTTTCCTTTATTTGATTTTGATTTTACTTGTTGTTGTTATACGAAGGGATTTTCACGATTTTCTCATGGATAGATTACATTTATTCCTTGGGTCTGTGAATTTTATTATAAAAACATAAAGAACAGAAAATGTTTGATTTTACATTCAGTGATAGACTTGCCAGATACAATACCAACACATGCACTACAAATTGGTAGACGCTTCAAACGCATCGTTTTGATCGTTTGGTTTAATTCACATTATAATATGTGTCATTGCAACACAAAGATATATTTTGAAACCTAGGTCCAACAACATCTCTTCTGAGGTATTGATGATTTTTATAAAACTTTTGTAAATTGGAGTCACTCGAAACTATTGAGTCCGGCAAATCATTCCATCTATATACGCTGTTCACACAGACACTTGCCAATATTATTATTGCTTTCCACATTTAAGTTTTATCACAAAAAAGTTTTAGTTTAGTTTAGTTTCAGTTTAAATCAGTTTACATCCAATCAACGTCATTCATTCACAGTTTAGTAGTCAATATTATATTATTTACTAACTTTTACTACAAAAAGTCGTGATGTTAGTTAAAAAAACATCAGAAATATAACTATTAATCGATTAAATTAAGTTTTCAAGTGAATCACAACCTTTATGGTAGCTTATGGTTTGACTTTATGGACAGTTGAGTGAAATGAAACTAATACAGATTAGGGACACGTGTTGACAGTCTACGTTTAAATACACATTCAGTTTGTTTAAAATTTTTAAATAACATTTATTTCGGATTGACAGGAATTAAGACTTTATAATTTAATTATAGTTTTATTAGCTAGTATAGTTTTATTGTATATATTCCTACAATTTGTAAATGGAAAAGGTATTCCTTATCAGGTGTTCTTCCATTTTTCATCCTCTTCACCTATAATACTATAGACGTCTCGAAATTCGATAAACTTTTCAACCAACTGGGTGTTAGATTATTACACAATTATTTAAAAACAATTCATAGGACATCTGAGAGTACCGAAAGCTCATATCAAGTTCTTTTTTATTTGTTTTACTTTTTTTCCATATATGAAAAATTGGAGAGAATTATTGAATTTCTACATACACAATTTTAATATAAAAAAAGTCCAAGCGACACGTATATCCGCTAGAAATAGGTAGATTTCGAGATCAGATAGTTTTGTGTGCCAGTAGAATCTGATGTATCAGATTAGTTTAAACAAAACAAACTAATTTAAAACAGATATCGAACAAATTTTAAAAAGAAAATTAGCTACATATAAGCAAGACTATATCTATCCAATTTTGCAACCAACAAATATCAAATCTACCACAGAACATGTGAGTGACAATTTATGACACAAACCTACGCTATATCATATGTCGTCCAATTACTGCAAAATATCAAAATAGTTTATTTCTAAGAAAAAAAATTAATTTCTTCTATTCAAACCCTTTTATTTGTTTTTCATTGACTGTTATAAGGTTTTTGGAAATTTTAGTTATGGATTGTTGCAAACTTTTTTGTTGAAGCCAACAAGTCAAAAACCTCTAACTGCAGAAGTTTATATTTATGAGAAATGAATTAAAATGTTTCTATAGATTTTTAATTTATGAAGTTTTTAAAAATATTAATATCCAAACGGCCGTTATAACGGATTAAAAAAACCACTTTTTTTTCTAGTATAAAGCCTCTAGTTATTTAACCATGTGTCAGATTTTTCTGATTTACGAACTTGTCTAAGATATTAATAAAACACACATGTTTACGGAAGGTTTTTTGATCTGGCTCCACAAATGCGACCGTGAGAGTGCCGGTTGATTCAAACGCGTTTTGTGTTTTACAAGCTTTTTTGTTGGAGCCGCTCACTCAGAAACCTCCAACCGCAGAGGTCTTTTTTTTTAAAGAAACTGATTAAAAAGGTTTCAAAGATTCTAAATTTATGAAGTTTTTAAAAATGTTAGAATCTAAACGGCCGTTATAACGGATCGAAAAAACAGAGTTTTTTTCTAGTATAAAGCCTCTAGTTTCTTAACCATGTGTTGAATTTGGCTGATTTACGAACTTGTCCAAGATATTAATAAAACGCACATTTTTAAAAAAAGGTTTTTGATTTGGCTTTACAAATGCGACCGTGAGAGTGCCGGTTGTTTCAAAAAAAAATTTCTTTTGTAAAATTTTTTGTTGGAGTCGCTCACTCAGGAACCTCTAACTGCAGAGTTCTATTTTTAAAACAAATTGATAAAAAAGATTTCAAAGATTTTGAATTTGTTAACTTTTTTAAAATATTAGAATACAAACGGCCGTTATAACGGTTTTAAAAAATCAATATTTTTTAGATAAAAAGCTCTAACTCCTTAACCACGTGTTGGATTTTGCTGATTCACGAACTCTTCTGAGATATTAATAGAACACACATGTACAGAAAAGTTTTTTGATCTACCTCAACAAATGCGACTGTGAGAGTGCCGGTCGTTTTCGTTATATCTCATATCGTTTATATACATATATATATATATATATATATATATATATATATATATATATATATATATATATATATATATATATATATATATATATATATATATATATATACATACATATATATATATATATATATATATATATATATATATATATATATATATATATACATATATATATATATATATATATATATATATATATATATATATATATATATATATATATATATATATATATATATATATATATATATATATATATATATATAAATTTTTTTTTTGTTTTTTTGTCTCCGCTTATCATATATTTTTGATTTATATCCTATTTTTGATTTATTACCCTATTTTTGATTTATATCAACGAATTGTTGAAAATCACCAGCAACCCAATAAATAGTTTTGCAGATGATAGTACTCTGCACAAGTCGTTCGAGCCCCTTCCTTCAAAAGGTAAAATGCACGAACGAATTAATCCTGCCCGGAGAGACGCTGCCATAAACGTGAACAAAGACCTGAATAAAGTCGCCGACTGGGGTGACCAAAACCTTGTCAATTTCAACTCCACCAAAACACAGCTGTTGATTGTTTCCAGATTAAAGACCGAGTTCCCCAAAGATATTTTATTTAGTATGTGTGATGAACCAATAGGTGAATGTAAAAACATTCGTTTATTGGGTGTCACAGTTTCAAATGACCTACTCTGGAACGATCATGTAATGGCGATGGCAAAAAGCGCGTCTAAAAAACTCGGCCTCCTAAATAGATGCAAAAAATTTTTCACTCCATACCAATTGCTCCATGTTTATAAGTCCTATATTCGTCCCTGTATGGAGTACTGCTGTCAAGTTTGGGGTGCTGCCTCTGTTTCCATCTTGGCCCTCTTGGACTCTGTTCAAAAGCGAGCTATACGAATTGTAGGTGATCGAACTTTGACATCACAACTTGATTCCCTACAACATCGTCGCACTGTTGCTGACCTCGTTGTTTTTTACAAATATCGTCATCAGCAGTGCTCAGATGAAATCGGCGGCATCATGCCTCAAACTTATTCTTACCCCCGTTCCACTCGGCAATCGGCTGCCGCAACCAGTGAAACGGTAAAGATCCCGCGCTGTCATACTGGCAGATCGCAGAGAGACTTCTTTGTCCGAACTGCGTACAAATGGAATAGTTTGCCGGAACACTTAGTCTCAGGTGGCTTCAACCCACAGATGTTTAAAAAAAGCGTTAATCTACACCTCAGAACGCCAGTTGTTGTGGGACCCAGGTCTAGACCTAGGTCTTAAAAGGTATTTATGTGTTGTTGTGACACATATTCTAAACCCTATTACACAACACATTTTATTAAAAAAAAAAAAAAAAAAAAAATATAGTCGTTTGGCAGAAAAATTTTTCCGAAATTCCGAGATGAAGCCCATTGCAATAGGTAGATTTTTATATGAAATCTACCTAAAAAAATTATGCTGACCGTGGATTTCATTTTGGCTCGTACCATTGAGTGTTAGTTTTTTGCATAGAAAGCTAGTTTGCCAGTTTAGGAATATTGAGTTTGGAGATGAGTCGGTTTTTGAATTTTTGGAGTGGCTACAAAGCTTTATGTGATTGTAGTGTTTATATATATAGAAAATGATGTGCTAACGTAATTTAAATTTAGGGAGAGTTGTGGCACGGCGGCTGGCTTCCACAGAATCTAAGTGGTGATGAAGGCACGCGATTTTTTTTGTTCAATTCTAAGTTTTCTTGCTAGTGAGGTTGGTCGTAGAATTCACGCCCGCTGGAGCGCAGAGTGAATATATGTTTTGCGTACAAGGACCAACTGGTAGACCTGCATGGTTTACCAGACCTCATATTACAAATTACTGCATGTAGATGAATTCAAAAAATTTGATAATTTAACTCGCGTAAAGAGTACAGAATGAAAAACATTACATTTACTGTAAATTGCCAATCTACCCGGGTCTACTAGGTTAAAATGACAAAAGTCGTAACTACGTCTGCCTGCAATTATATGGCGAGTAAAAGTGTGGCACATTTTGCGTGCTTATAAGTCAAAAACAAATAATCGTATAATAATGTCAACGACAATGCACAAAAAGTTGGTGTATAGAACAGTTGGTGTATAGAAAGATTAATATGAGCCACAATTTTAATCTTTTTTAAAATTCAGTTTTACGTCGTCGATCGTGGTATAAGCCCTATACATATGTGTTTGTCGCTGTTTCCTTTGAATTTTAAGATGAAAACATATGTATTTATCTGTAGTATTATAGACTCGTTCAATGGCGGATCAAACTTACTCAAATTTACTTTCATTTAAAAAAAATTGTGTTAATATTTTACTTATTTCCATGTTTTGGGTGTTTTAATGGTGTTTTACTAAAGGGATAGTTGCTCTTTTGAGTTACTATTTTGCTCCAAAGGAACACATGTATTATAATAGAGCAAATAAGCCGAAGCCAACATTCCACCTGACAACAGATTAAAATGCCGAGATTGTTTTGTCTTATTCCGGGGATGTTTCCTACTGTTAAGTAATTATTGTTTTTGCAATAAATATTAGTTTAAAATTTGTTATTTACAATTCTTTTTTCACGAACCGCGTTCTACCGTATCACTTTGATTTTGACAATAATGCGTTTTGCACGATTATAATAAGTATGTTTTAAGATTTATAAAAATTGTACTTTTCCATTTAATTAACACTCCGCAGTGAGTCTATTTAAACATAAATTTAAACATACTGTTACGTTTTTCCAACCTTACTTCAAATTGGCCTTACTCTCAATTCGATAAACGTAATTCTCAATCTCCTTCAGAGTTCGATCACTGATTAGTAAGCAAAAACACCAGGTTTTATTAAGTATTCTACTCCTTAGATGTTCCACAACAGGAAAAAAATGCTGCAAACAATATTCTTAGCTAGAATATTCTTCCAACATTTTCGAAACTCTAACGGCTTATTGTAGAAATTTCCAGTTACACAACGTTCAAAATAATACACAAAATATTTCTACTCAATAACACTTAAAACTTTATTTACTAATTTTAAAATTACTTCTTCTATTTACACGGTTTTATATACACGATACAAAGTTTCGTTTATAATTAATTAATTTCACTTAAACTATCACAATTTTATCCATCGCAGTTTAAAAATAAAACTATGTATTCTATTTTGCAAGAGAAACCTCCTAGTATACGATTCTGCATAATTTTCGAATAATTGAGGTAATATTTAGAATCCTTGAGAAAATTTTAGAATATTCGATTATTTTACGTTAAGTTGATTTGATTCATAAAATCATTTATTTCATGTTGACCCTGATTCTAAGAAAAGAATGTAACCTTGAAATATTATTTGAATGTTTGAAATAGGGGAAATTGAGGTTCAATAGAACTTTCTTGTTTATTTCATTACGTTTAAGTAGAATCGTAACAATACTGTCACTTTTTTCAACCTTCAAACTCAAAACTTTATTTACAAAAACTAAATTTTACTTTTATTTACACGGTTTTATATGCACAATACATCATTTCGTTTACAATTAATTTCATTTAATATCTACACATTCCACTTCGATTATCGCACTCTAATTTAATGTAGCTTTACATCATCGCAGTCTAAGATAAAACACATCACTTCTGTCTAAGAATCTAGAAAAATCGATAAGTCGATCGTTCTAAAGATCTTTAATCCGCCATGTTCGTTGAATTAAACAAACTAAAAAATAATTTTTGTTTGTCCCTTAACTGTAAAAAAGGGTTTTACAACAACAATACCATGGGTTTAATGATCATTATTGTTATTATAATACTTATATTGATGACGTTGATTTTTCTTTTGAAATATTCTACAAGAGAAATTGAAATTGACTGCAATTTTGTTTTGAATTTGATTGCGATTATTTAGAATCGATCAAATATGGGAAAAATTTAATTTAGAATTAGGCAGTTCTGTCGATCCCGTAGGTGATTACTCGATCACGATAAAACAAAATTAAACATTTTCTTTCTAAAAATTTTCCAAAATCATTAAACACATTTCAAGTATTTCAAGAGTTTTTGCAGATAATTGGATAGGAATTAGGAACCATGAAGATAATATGGGCTGCATATTAAAACAATTTGCTTTTCTCTAGGTAGGATTAAAACGGATTGATTCGTAACAGTAGAATAAAACTTATTTTTAAGCTTGTTGATTTTAAAATTATGCAAAACTAGCTGGATCTGACAACGCGTTTCTGTGGCTCAGTCTAGTTGAATGAAAAAAAAACGAATAAAAGTGAGCGAACACGTTTCTTATATGTTTAATTTTACGATGCTTCTGGGTAAACAATATTTGTTATTGTTCCATAGGTAAAGAGATTGTAACTACATATAGAGATGGTTTACCACCTTATCTAGTGTACTGCCTCTGGAACAAGCAACATAAAATTGTTCATGTGAGAAGTAATCTGTTCTAGATCTGAACCGCACACTTCTAATGATTGAACCTGAACCTTTCTTTGTTGATGGTAATTGCAAATGCCAATGGAATTGAGATCTTTTAAATCGCATATCATCTGTATTGTATTTATATTAACGTTGCCATTCTACATTGATTGAAGCAGCATCAGCAGATCAATTTGATGGTTGCACTCATAATTGATTGAGAACTAAGTTCGCGATTAAGCATAGACCTTTAATCATTATTAGCGCTTCGTTATACATTTCTTTGTGAACTCCATGTTTATATTTGAAAATTCTTTTCATATTCGACTGGAAATATCTTCAACCATGTGTTTCCCATAATTTGTTGTAGATGAAGGATAGCAAGCGGTCAGTATAATTGCAAACAAAACTTGGTTTGGAGGTGACCTGTTGTACGTGTAATTAATGTATACATCCTAGTGCTGGTGGTTCAAAAATAAATTCAGAGTGTGACATGTACTGCAGAAAGTGGAATGTGTAACGCCGTTGATAATGTTCAATTACTGAAAAGCACGTTTGGGATGGCCTATAGTAGTTTTTTAATATGGCTGGTTGTTCGTTGACTCACTCATCTTCTTTACCTCGTATACATAATTTTTTATTCGAATTCCTTATTAGGTATGTATAGATACTTCCGAATATAGCAGTGTTTTCGGGAACGCTTCATTTTGACATATGGCAAAAAAGCGGTTAAAGTTGTCGGTGGTAGATTCAATGCGTTTTGTTGCATATTTACAGCTATGATATATACGCGTTATTCATTTTCTAGATGTACTGCTAAATGAAAAACAGCTGGACTTCGTTCAAGTTTAGGAAAAGAAAAAATTCAAAACACTGCTTCATTGCTGTTTATGTATTGTGGCACGCTAAAAATGGAAATGTTGCTGCCGTTATTAACGTACATACTTTAAAGTCTGGGCTTTTCAAATTAACAATAGATGCCTTAGGCATCTATTTATCCAAGGGTTTTTTAAATTCTTGAAATGATACACGAGTTTACGGACCAAGCTCGGACTCCAACACAAGAAAAATCTCTAATTATAATAAAACTTATAGGACCATGATGGTCTCGCTGACAATTCAAAAATAAAAAGATAATCAAAATATTAATAATAATAATAAAAAAAGAAACTTAGTTTAAGTGTTGATGGACGTCTTGATGTTGCAAGCGTTGAAACGACTTTCGTCCTTGTATGTCGTATTCCTTCCAATTTTTATTTTATGTTTCCCATATATCGTTAACATTCCAAAAATTCTTCAACGCACTTATTTCAATACATATGTTTTTTTTTGTAATTGTTGATTTCCATGAATAATTGCACTTTTCACAAATTCTTTCAATTCATTAATACTTTAATCCCGGTAAAATCTGTGGACGATTCCAGAATTTTAGTTACTTTGTTATCGTTTATACAGCAAAGCGCCAAATCAAGTTCATCCAAAATTTTTTTCAATTCAAAAATTGGGCTAAATGGGTAATAACTTCGAAATATTTCCACTTGTTGTCATAACATCACAATCCCATCACATTTTCCAATATAAGATCACATTTTCCAATATAATTAATACACAACATTTGATTAGTTATTTGGAAATTAATCAATATTCCGATTGAAAAGAAACAAAAGAATTTGATCTTAATTATCACAATTATTAAACTTTACATCAATAAAAAAATATATATCAATTAAGACTCCAAATGAATTTAATTGAGCAATTTCACCAAGATTCAACAACGTTTTGACTTGACAGTTGACCCCTTTTAATTTTGATTATTTTTTGTTTATAGATAGACTTTCATAAATAAAAAATACAAGTTCTCTTAGAATTTTTTTTTCGATCAGGGGTCTTCACAGGGTGCCCCTCAATTTTTTGTTATTATGTGATGTGAGTGCATTTTGACGAGCGATTTTAGAAAAACTACTGAATCGATTTTCATAAATGATATGTCGTTGAATAGGTATTAGAACAAAGTTTCTAAAAATGTACACTGTTAATTTTTTGAAATAATTTTTAACGGTGTAACATAAGAAAAAAACGGTGTAATTGAAGAAAAGATGGCGCCACACTTTTTTTTTAACTAAATTGAAGCTTATTTTATATCTAACAACTTGTGAAAGTTTAGGAGATGCATTATTTTTTGTTTTAAAGATAAAATTCGTTGTGCATATGACTGTCGGGAATCAGTTTTTTTTGTTCTGAAAGAAAATTATAAAAATGGCATTATAAACTAGGAGATTTTTTTTTTATGTTAAATATCAAATATTTTATTATTAGATGAACTTTTTAAAATATTATGAAAATTATATATGTAGTACAATAAATAAAATAAATACAATTGTTAAAAATGATTTACTTATTTTACAAACAGAAGTTTTTTTTGAATAGGAAAACACTTCTGCAATTATTTTCTTTGTATTAGATGGCATAAAAAAATGAAATGTTTATTTATCACTTATAGTAATCACTTGTCACTCTTATAAAAAATAATTTGACAGTCTCGACTGCAAACAAAAAATCCGAATAAATAACTAAATATATTTAGGAACTTTTGACTACAATCGCTCGTCAAAATGCACTCACATCACAAAACAACAAAAAATTGAGGGGTACCCTGTGAAGGCACCTGGTCGAAAAAAAAATTCGAAGAGAACTTGTATTTTATATTTATGAAAGACTATCTATAAACAAAAAATAATCAAAATTAAAAGAGGTCAAGTCAAAATTTCCCAAAAATTTGCTGAACTTGCATGAAATTGCTCAATTATTTTTATAAAATAACACACACTAACTGAATATAATTTTAATTAAATTATTCTTGATTTTTAATCAAAATCGAACTGCCTGGAAAAATGTGAAAACATTCTTTAAATAATCTAAACGTAAGAGTGTGAGGGAGATGATCAATGAAACATTCGTATACCCCTTAATATTGCCATTTCATTTTCGTTATATTAAGTTGGAGGGTGACACAATTATTTTTTTTTTGTTGGTTCATTTATCATACGAAATATATTATAAACCAGGAACACCCTACACGAAAACCAATTTTAGTAATATTGCGTATTCAGAAATTCGACATAGAAATAACGAAGGATGGAGTAATCAAATATAAACATATTTTTTGTTTTATTTCACTTTATAATAAGTGTGTTTCATTTACCACATTTTCCTTTACTTTTGTACTAAATTTCGTTTTCAAGTTAACCATATCAAATGATGGTAAAGCTACGTGACAAACTTACGCTTCTATTCACCGCCAGAGTGAATTTAACGGCACTGTCATTAAATACAATCAACAGACAAAGTACTTGGGCATTACTCTCGATAGAACTCTTTCTTTTAAACTCCACCTAGAAAATACGTCACAAAAACTTAAAACGAGAAACAATATATTGCACAAACTGGCAGGCTCTACATGGGGTGCTACTCCAGCTACCCTCCGAACAACTGCTCTAAGTCTAGTTTACTCAGTGGCTGAGTATGGCGCACCAGTCTGGTTGAATAGCACACATACTCAAAAAGTTGACTGCCAGCTGCATGCTACGATGCGTACTATAAGTGGTACTATCAGATCCACCCCTTTACCTTGGCTCCCTGTGTTAAGCAATATCGCTCCACCTGCACTCAGACGCTCGCATGCTCTCATGCGTGAACATAAAAAGGTAACCAACAACACCACGTTACCCTTGCACGAATATTACGGTGACCACACTCGTTGTCGATTGAAGTCAAGAAAGCCTCCACATAAAACTGCCAGCAACCTGCTGGCAACTGATTTTAATATCTTGGATGCCTGGGACACCTCCTGGCAACATTACAACACAACTGGCCTTTCTATTACTATAACCCGACTTCTACCCAACCTGGTTTCGATTTGCCACGTCATACCTGGACTACATTAAACCGAATAAGAACGAATCATGGACGTTGTGCTAATTCTTTCTACAAGTGGGGCATTTCAGAGTCCCCTGAGTGTGACTGCGGCGCTCCACAACAAACTATAAAACACATTGCAACTGTGTGTCCAATTCGACGTTACAATGGCAACATCTCAGACATCCATTTGGCAACTCCCGATGTAGTAGCATGGATAGACTCGCTCGATGTAAACATCTAATGTTCAAATGTACTGCCCAATGTTCAAATATTTTACTTTTTAATTTACTTAAAAGACACGCAATCAAATCGATTGTAAGTTCATTTAATGTGTATCCATGTATTGTTTTAGGTAGATTTCATAGAAGAGTCTACCTATTTTTAAGTTTAATTTTTTAATGTGTCACAAAAAAAACCATACGCTAAATAAATAACCGCCAGAGTTTTTGTCAGTTTAGAGAATAATTTTAAATATGTTTGCCCAAATGCTTATACAAATTTAGAATTTCTAGCCTAAATGTCATATTTCTGTCCAGCTTTCTTTAATTGTTTATATTTTGCATGAATCATAATTTTTATTTTTAGAAATTTTTTAATATTTAATTAATTTTCTTAAATTTAACAAACTCAAAATAAAATTTAAACTTAAAATTTTGTCAAACTAATAATTTTCTTTTACGTTGTTTAGCAATATTGTTTTTCAAAAGTGTCAAAACAATTTATTGTCAAAAAAAAATGTCGGAAACGTGTGGTAAGAAAGAATTTGAGTTGTAGTAGATCAAAAATCTAATACACCTCACATTTAAGTCGTTCCATTTAAAATTCGGTTCGGGTAGCAAGTTTACCTAAAAGGAACACGGGTAATAAGTAAAACTGGGGAAATTGTAAATCGTTAACAAAAAAAAATAACGAACTGATATGGCCTTCAAATAACATCAAGTATCAGGTCATATCAATAAACTTAACAGAAATGTTTTAAAAAATACAATTATTTAGAAAATAAAGGAAATTGATAATGTTATGATGAACGTGCAACAATAGAATTATGGAAAATCGTATTGTTGGAGGAGCGATTAATAGATTCTTTATATTGTTTGTTAATTGGACGGACAATGAGTAATGTAATGCATTGTCGAGAATACTTTATCAATTGTTATGCGTGTTTGCAGATGTGGATGCAAAAATACCAAGTAGTCATGTTATAAGGAAGAAAAATGGAAAAGTGTGGCAATTGGACGGATATTTATCTTTGACTGTTCGTTGGTTGTTTAACCGGCAACTACCAAAGCATACATTAACTCTCTCGTTCCGGAGTGAGTGTAGGTCTTCTCCCAAAGGCTACTGGTTAGATATCTTGTTGAATTGTGGGATAACAATACTAATAAACGTATTTGACTGATTTAACGAAGATACACTATTCGACGTTCATGTGCGCTCGGTATGTTCCTGGTAGTAAATTCGAATATGGAACAAACACCGGTTGTTATCTATTTCGATGTTCCCGTTTCGCATATCTATGATTTTACCGCCATCTGCTGCCGATCTTATTTTGTATAAAGGATATTTATGGTTTCCTGTAACTATATTGGCTACTAATCCTTGATGATATAGCTTTGAGTATTTTTCGTCTATTATGCATTCTGCATTTATGTTCACTGTTCTGCAAGGTTCTTGTTAAAAAGTTTTCGTCACAACTGCCTTCAAATCCCTATCGAAATCGGCTCCGGATATTTGACGTGTGCATTTCAAATGATTTTGTTTTGAGCCAGATTAGAATATGACCGTGTGACAGACAATCCTCTTTTTGTAATTCCACTGAGTACATCCAACAGTGCCCAGACTCTAACACATCATATGATTTACCATAAAATTCATCAGCGATTGCAAATCTGTATGAAAACTCGTGCTGTGATGTCATGCCTATTCAACGGCGATTGAAATCTTTATATCGTTCCAACCTAGATTGCATGCAAATGTAATGGATCAGTTTGGACGTCTGTAGTATCAAACATAAGCAATTGCATCTTGAATGTACTCATACATCGCAAAATCATTAGTCTACCGACGTTAGTTGTGTATTTAACCGTCATATTAAATTGGCTCTCGCAAATGAACTGGTACTTCAGAGAAAGGCATGGTATGTATTGGTATGATTTAAACGAATGTCTATCGAGCGTTCTGTTACGAATGTTTTTGCAAACGTATCAATGAGGTATTGACGTAACAACTGACGGCATTTCCAAATGTGATTATCTTCATTATCTCAAATCATTAATCAATCTCTAATAAAAAACAACATCTCTAGGTTGAAATTGTTCGCCAATTATAGTAATTGTCACTTTGTTTATAGTTGGAGCATTGAATCTTCTCGCATGTCCTCTAGCAAGCGTTTTATCAACCTGAATTATTGAAACTTGTGTGTATCATATAGCAATAGCATCATGTCAATGGCTGTTTTGAAAAAATGCGCTAAATCGTTTTTTTCGTGAGGAACCTCTTGTAGTATGGAAACGAAAGACCTTAAAATTCCGCACATTCAATTCGTTAATGCCATCAACGATGAAATACGTTTGTAGCAATCGGAACAGAACGAAAATAGAAATTTTCAATAATTGTTATTTTTACTAATTCTTTATTTGCTCGATTAAATTTAAATAATTTTTCTTTCTAGGCAACGAATAGTTATATCTTAAACAACATTATGGTTCTGGTTTTCAAAAAAATTATCTCCCAAAATACCACTTGGTGTGGAAGTTTTAGGTATTACGTACAAAAGATCCAATTTCCATGCATTGGGAAACAATGAAATGGAAATTTTTAGGTAGATTTCATATAAAAATCTACCTATTGTAACGTGCTTCATCTCGGAATTTCGGAAAAATTTTGGTGCCAAACGACTATATATGATAAGCGGAGACGGAAAATCAAAATGAAAAAAAAATTTATATATATTTATATATATATATATATATATATATATATATATATATATATATATATATATATATATATATATATATATATATATATATATATATATATATATATATATATATATATATATATATATATATATATATATATATATATATATATATATATATATATATATATATATATATATATATATATATATATAACGATATGAGGTATAACAGAATTATCCGGCACTCTCACGGTCGCACTTTTCGACCTACACCAAAAATATTATGTGTGTATATTACGGCCAGTGGCGTAGCTAGCATGGGTGGCACCCGGGGCGGATATTTTGGTGTCACCCCAAAAATAAAAACTGTCAATAATAATAAAAAGCCGATAAACGTAATTTATAATTTTTTTTAATTAATACAAATGAGCATTATTATTATAAGCCCGCAAGTAATTTTTAACTAATTTTAATTTGCTGAAACTCCTCTCACACGAAGCCACTAATACGCAAATAGTCATAAATAACTTTAGAGTGACCGTAAGATTCGGAAGAAATTCTAAAAAATCCCATTCTACGATGAATTGCAAAAAGTCTAGGTACACCCAGTCAGAAACTGTAACATTGGCCGCTTTTAAATGCCTCCTCACCCTTTGTATCTCTAAGAGGAGTTCTGTTGCCAATACAGGAGTTCTGTTGCCAAGAGGAGTTCTGTTGCCTCATAAAAACCAGTAAATTTTTATACCGATATTTTAACTCTTCACTGTTCGCCAAAAGCTAAGTGTTTGTCTGCACAACCTCGAACAATGAAGCTAAATCTTGAACTGACTTCAGTCTAGTACGGAGTTCAACACGGAATCGGTCAAGACATACCAACATGTCCTTTTTAAGTTGAGCTCTCAGTGTCAGTCCAACATCAGGTGCAAACTCACCACCCGTTCGTTTTTTGCGTTTTTATGACGAATTCGGCTTTCCATTGGAATGTCATAGTCCTCCGATTTTTTCGCAGCTAGATCTATTGCCTCTTCTACAATGAGACTTCGTTATGAATTGACTCTATTTTTGTAGCTAATTGATCAATATTCAAGCCCGTGCTTTGCAATCCAATCTGAGCACAGATATTATTTCTCTTAGAATATCATTCCAAAACAAAAGATAGCAAAGAAACGAAAAATCATATGCTGCATTGATAAGGTTCTGTGCAGCGCCTCTAGTGTCTACATTTTCTTGTTGATCACTTAACTTCTCAATTTCAGCCACAATCCCATCAAAATTTTCGGCCAATACTTTTACTGCAGCATAATGAGCACTCCAATGCGCTGTTAAGAGTATTTTAACAGTTGCTTTGTTGTGTTTAGCAAGTACTTCCCAGCGGCTAGTCGAAGCAGAAAAACATGTAAAAATGGCTTCCACTGACGAGTGTTGGCCGTATAAATTAATTGAATGATCTTTGCAGCCCACAAAAATTGCTTTGTTATTTTTTGCTTTAATAATAGCTTGCACTTCTCCATGTATACTACTCATAACAGCTGCATTATCATAATCTTTGGGAGTGACAATTCATAACATCTATACCATCATTTTCAAGATTTTTACACTGAAAAAAACATGTCCTATTTCCAATCGAAATGCAGTTGTCTCAACCTCACCGTGCGGGCAGATATGGCGAATCGAAATACGAGATTGATTCAACAACCGTACAATGATAAGCCGATGCAGTTGAGACAATCACATGAAATATTTATGTGAAAATAAAATATAGTTCAATTAATCTCAAATGCTTAAATTTTAAAATGAAAAATTCATGATATAAGGCCAAAGAAATATGTTTTCATGGAAATAGTTATTAACTTTATTCAACTACTGTTATATTGGATAGCACTTTATATTTTAATTACACCTCATTCTGTTATCAGGTAAATGTTACTGAGTACTGAGTAGTTGTCCCAATCACGGTGAAATTGTTTGTAAATATCTTTTCTTTGCATGAATAATAAACTGCCATCTTCGAGATGAGGTTATCATTACTTCAATTTTTTTTCCAGTGTAAGAATTTCATCGCTTAAATCAGCGGCTTTTTTCCACGTAAAGGAAAAATCCAAGGAATACTTCCTTGATTTCCACTTTACTACCATCAATTTTCACATAACGAATCACTTCTGACATTTGACCAATATGTGAAATGTCAGGTGTGCTATCAAACATAATTCCCAAATATTTAACCGATTTAATTTCGTTGACAAGCTTAAACTTTACGTGGATCGCTAAAACATTTATGAACTCATTTTGTATATCTGGTGACAAATATGATACTTTTGGTGATTTACCATGCTCCAAATTCAAAATGTGTTCTTTTAACACTACATCATACTTTGACAATAGTTTGGTTAGTTCTAAGCAATTGCCTTTATTCGAAGAACTTTGTCCTTCATCATGTCCACGAAATGCTGGGTTTTGTTTAGATAAAAACAAAGTTATATCCAAAAATCTTGATAAAAGATGTTTCCACTTCTAGTTTTTTATTATATATTAATTTCAAGGCTGCGTCTCGTATCGTTTTATGAATTTTTAACCTCATTTCCAAAGTTTTCCACTTTTCAAAATTCTCCAGATGTTCATTTGAAGTTTCATGCTCGGCCACTTTGGGATTTAGTTTCCACCGCTTCTGATATCCAGTAGTAAATGTTGATTTTGTATTATTATTATTGGTGACAGCAAATACGACAACAGAAGCAATACAGGACGCAAGTTATTATTTACAGGAGAATAAACAATCCATGGCCGTAGAATTTTTTCACTATTATTCATCATTTTATAAAACCATTCTTTAGAAAGATGGCGAACATCACCTTTTATGTCTAACCCGTGTCTAGATACAGTAACAAACGACCCTTCTCTATTTTGAAAATGTTCACTTTCTTTTTTTATGATTTAGAGACGAGTATATTCCAATGTGATACATCTCTTAAGTCCTGAAGTGATTCACCCATGCAAATACTGTCTTCGATAGTAGAAGCATTAGCGGCATTATCACTGTCATTTTCATTATTCCTTTCTAATTCGTCATCATAGGTTATCATTATTAATTCTGTATTGTTGCTGTTACTTTCCGAAGATGAGCCAATATTCTCTGAAACATTCGTTGCATCAACGTGATAATCAGTTTCTTTTGATGAACCTTGGATATCATCGGGTTTTGTAACATATTTATAGATTTGGTCTTTCTCTGCTGGAACCAACTTTTTCTTTAAAAAGTATGAACTCCTCGTGGCATATTTATTTTTTGGGATATTTGCTAAACGAAATCTAAAAAAATATTTTTAATCATAGTATAGGTATCAGCAAAGCCTTAATTCTAAATATATTTGTAGGATACATAATAGGTACATAGTTCATAATAAGTACACTGTGTTAACGACTAAATACACCGCCAAGAAAATTAATTTATTTAAATTTCCTTGTAACAACTTATATTAAATAATATTTGATAAAATGGAATATACAAATCATAGCCTAATATTATAAGGAACTATTTAAAAAAATATAAGTATGAAATCCTAAAAGATATTTTATATAAAGAATTGAAACCAAAATTAAATATCCAATTAGAATCATGCTCAATAATTTACAAAATTGAATGTGATTTTTGTGAAAAATTTTACATCGGGAAAACCGGAAAATGTTTTACAGACTGATTTAAGGAATACCTGCCTAAGAAGAAAAATAAACAAAATTTAAAGTTTATTTTTGCAAACCATTTACATAGTTAATAACAATAGCTACACCACTTTTAAAAAAAATTGAAGGCTTTACATTTATGTAGCCAAGGATCTTTAAAAGAATCACTTGATGAGTTTGAAATTTCCAAGGGATTTAAAACCCAACAAAATGTAATTTTAAATAATAAACTTTCATTTAATTCAAATATATAAAACTGAAAACAACCCAAGTAGGTTTTGCCAGACATTGACATACGGCCAAGCACTGGTTCATTAATGGTTAACAGTACTTGGCTATTGTTACTGGGCCAATACTAGAACCAATTATCGGCCGATCTATGGTTTACAGAAAATAGCCAGTATATTGTTACCTTTGAATGGCCAAGCACTGGCCCATGAATGGTAAATATTACTTGGCTATTGTTATTGGGCCAGTACTGTAGCCATGAATTTGCCGATCTGTCATTTTTTTTATATTTCACTAGAGTATTATCCCTTTTAGAAATACATAGTTTGAAAAATTTCACATATAGTTTAGTTATCGCCTTGTCGGTTGAAAGACTATGGTAATATAGAAAAGGTTGGTATATGTTTTAATTTATTTTCATTTCTATTTTATTTTAATTATTTTGTAAATAATTTATTTAAATTTATGTATAAAAAATATTATTTTATATTCTTTTTAATGGCAACTGAACCAGTTGTATGGGGAGTTTTGAATTTTTTTCGTCATTTTATTTTATTTTAAATTTGTTGGTATTTAATTTATTTAAATTTACACATGATAATAATGTATATTTTTTTTAACGGCCCAGTCATGGTTGCCAGTATTTGGCCCAAGAATGGCAACCATTTATTGTCCGAAGTTATCATCCAGTAAAATTATGTTAATGGCCCAGTCGTGGTTGCCAGTACTTGCCCATTGCTGCATTACTGGCTGCCAGTAATGGACCATTACTGGACCAGTTGTACAACCTTGTATGGGAAACAGTATGAGTATGTATCAACCTACAAAAATTTGCAAAACTGCAGTAATTGCATAACTGTCATTTTATTCTACAGTAATTATTTTCGTGTCCATTGAAAAACGATCTATTTCAATTTATTCTTTGAGTTTCAAGATAAAGGAAAAAAAAATATTTTTGAGATCATTTACAAACACGGTAATTTGATTGTTTGTTAGTTTCCTTAGGTGTTTGCAATTAATTTGTTTGAAATGTAAAACATATATTAGGTAGTTAGGTTAAGCGGATATTTTAGAAATAATTTTGGAATAGAGACATTGTAACTCAAGGGTGCCACCCTATCGACAAGGGGTGCCACATTATCGACGTAAACCACTTTTCCTATACATTATTCAGCAAATGTGTTTTCAGACCTGGTCATTAAATAATCATGCCTGCATACTAAATAATATATCGCAAAAAACGGTCAATATGGTATCTATAGGAATATTCAAAGCTATTGAGTAATTGTGGTGATGGGATTCAATGCTCAACATGTTGATTCGATTAATATTGTTAAAATTTTATTTCACGTAATAACTCAAAAATTTTAAAAAGTAGAATAGATTCTTTTTGAACCAATAACACATTTATAGGACACATTTATAAGTTATCACAATTTATCAATTAAAATTATATGGATAACCTGGTTAAAATAGTTTCTAAGTGATTTATCGTTGAAAACATGTGATGGTTTGTTTAAGTTTTTTACGTTTGGGTGTCACCCCAAAACGGTTTCGAAGTGATTTATCATTGAAAACATGTGATGGTTTGTTTAAATTTTTTACGTTCGGGTGTCACCCCAAAACGGTTTCGAAGTAATTTATGGTTGAAAACATTGTGATGGTTTGTTTAAGTTTTTTACGTTCGGGTGTCACCCCAAAACGGTTTCGAAGTAATTTATGGTTGAAAACATTGTGATGGTTTGTTTAAGTTTTTTACGTTCGGGTGTCACCCCAAAACGGTTTCGAAGTGATTTATCGTTGAAAACATTGTGATGGTTTGTTTATGTTTTTTACGTTCGGGTGTCACCCCAAAACGGTTTCGAAGTGATTTATCATTGAAAACATTGTGATGGTTTGTTTAAGTTGTTTACGTTCGGGTGTCACCCCAAAACGGTTTCGAAGTGATTTATCGTTGAAAACATTGTGATGGTTTGTTTAAGTTTTTTACGTTTGGGTGTCACCCCAAAACGGCTTCGAAGTGATTTATCATTGAAAACATTGTGATGGTTTGTTTAAATTGTTTACGTTCGGGTGTCACCCCAAAACGGTTTCGAAGTGATTTATCGTTGAAAACATTGTGATGGTTTGTTTATGTTTTTTACGTTCGGGTGCCACCCCAAAACGGTTTCAAAGTGATTTATCATTGAAAACATTGTGATGGTTTGTTTAAGTTGTTTGCGTTCGGGTGTCACCCCAAAACGGTTTCGAAGTGATTTATCGTTGAAAACATTGTGATGGTTTGTTTAAGTTTTTTACGTTCGGGTGTCACCCCAAAACGGGTGACACCCGGGGCGGACCGCCCCCCCCCCCGCCCCCTCTAGCTACGCCTCTGATTACGGCAAACAATCTCTTGGACAAGTTCGCGAACTGGCCATATCGGGGTACCATTTAAGCGGCTAGAGCCTTAAAAGTCGAATAATCTAAGACGTTATAACTTCCGTTTGAATCATAATGGTTAAATAAAATTGATAAATATTGAATATTTAAACTATTTGTTATCATTTTTTGCAAAATGAAAACCTCAGCGCAAAAGGTTCCTGAAAAATCAGCTGTTTTAAAAATGTACTGAACTTTGTTGTCCTCGATATAGATGAAAATAACCAAGCTTACAAATGAAAACCTTTCAAAACATAAATACGTAGATAAATCTATCCAAAACTTAAAAAATAAATTGTTTAAGTTCAGAGGTTGAGACCCTGGGTCGGTTAAAACAAAAACAAACGCAAACGTCCATGTCTTCATCATTTTTGAGTTTCTTTTGCTTAAACTCATATTTTCTTTTAGATTAACTTTTCAACTATAATCTCAGAAATTTTCAGCTTTCTATTCCTAGAGGCTCCAATTTTATAAGCTTAAACAAAAAACCTTTTACATATCTTACAAAGCCTAATATATGTGAAAATTAAAAAAATGAAAATTTATATAAAATTAATATTGAATTTTGTTTTAGTTTTGTTGACATTTACTTGCAAATACTATTCGAACAAATTGATAGATCTTTGTGCGATAGGCGTTCAAAAGGATCTATATATGAAAAACATTTTAGGGAGCTATTATATAATTTACCAACCGAATAATTAGTTAGTGTTAATTAAACAGTAAAATTAAGCATGTAAATTCCGATAAAAATAACAGATATGTATAAACTTTAATAAAACATGTGTTAATATCACACAGCGTTTAAAAAAATTCATATTTAATAACATAAAACCATAATGATCACCCCCAAATCCAATTAACCAAATTTTTGTTCTTCATGGTTATTTAGATATTGTATATATAAAAGAAAAATTGCGAAGATTGCATTTGTATGCAATTTTTCAATTTATTTGTATTGTTTTTATTTTGAATTTTTGTTTTGTATTCAAATTGCATATAGAACCAATTACATATGTTATTAGGAATTTTGTTTTGTTTTTGAAAAATTAAACGATTATGTGGGTGATTTGGAAAACTATTTTATATGTATTTCGGAAACGATCTTGGTATTGTATAACAATAGATAACTAAATAAAACAATGCGCGTATGGAAAATGTTTAATAGGTGATGAAAATTTTAATATGTATATATGTATGGCGTTGCGTTAGATGTATAATTACGAAGAATGCATTTGTATGCAATTTTTCAATTTATTTGTATTGTTTTTATTTTGAATTTTTGTTTTGTATTCAAATTGCATATAGAACCAATTACATATGTTATTAGGAATTTTGTTTTGTTTTACGTAGATTTCATATATTAGGTAGATTTCATATATGCCAAACGACTATATATTTAAAGCGGAGACGGAAAAAAAAAAATTATACATACATATATATATAACGATATGAGGTATAACGGAATTTAGCGGCACTCTCACGGTCGCATTTTTCGACCTAGACCAAAATTTTTTTCTGAGCGTATTGCGGCAAACAATTTCTTGGATAAGTTCGACAACTGGGCATATCCGGGTACAGGTTAAGAGTCTAGAGCCTTGAAACTGTCAAAAACAAAGCGTTATAACGGCCCTTTGGGGCAAATTATGTAAAAAAATTTATAAATATTAATTATTTGAACATATTTCTATCATTTTTTAAAAAGCCAGATATCTGCAATAAAAGGTTCTTTAGCTATCTGCAATAAACTGTGTGAAGTACAACGGCATTTTGCGGCACTTTCACGGTCGCATTTTTTCACTTACGCTAAAAATATTTTCCGGGTATGTTGCGGCAAACAGTTTCCTGAATATGTTTGACAATTGGCCATATCGGGGTACAGGTTAAGTGCTTAGAGCCCAAAAACTGTATAAAATAATGTTTATTTTTAAAGTTTGTTTAATACTTCTGTTTTAAATTAGTGTTTTTTATAAAGTAATCTGATAAATCCGATTCTAATTGCACACATAGCTGTCTGATCCCGAAATCTACCTATTTCTAGCGGATATACCTGCCGCTCGGACTTTTTTATGATAGTTTGTAAATAAATGTATATGTATATATGTGTGTTGAGTGGTCTAGTGGTTACACCTTGGACTCGAATTCGAAATCCTGGTTCGGTTTCTATTTAGTTTAAAGTGTTTTTAAGCAAAACCTTTAACAAAAATCAACACAACTGTCTTAAAATTAATCAATAGTCAACCAATATGGTTCCTAAATTGTATATACTATACTATTACTATACGTGTTACTATACTATTTTTGGTGTTATTATACTATTTTGTATAGGTGATCACCCATACACAACTAATCGATTAAATCAAGTCTTCAAGTGAAACTCGGATTGAATTGAGATTAATACCAGGTGAGGGACATATGGAGCCTATATGGAGTATGACGGCTAAAAAAAAACTATATAAAAACCTTCCTCTATTTAAATACATCATTGTGTCCAATCTTCAAAAGAATCGATCCAGTACCAATACCTATTTTGAACAAACGAACATTTACATTTTTATTTATATAGATGATCAGTTTGCTTTTAAGTGTTAATTGAGATTCATCAAAATGCATTTTCAATTGTAACACAAATTTCAAATGAGAACTGAAAAATTTTTATGTAGAATTAATAAATTGCCTGGAATTGTCATCGAGTTATCAAAATTAAGCGAGCGACGCAGCAGCATAGTTGGAATTTTTTCTTTGAAAGAGAGGTTCTTATAATCCTAGAAGATTATAGAGTAAAATTCCTCTCCAATCTGTGCTATTATAACTCATAATTGCAGACTAAATTGTGCGATGTCATTTATTTAATTATTTCACTTCGGATTGTAGCTGTTACAGATAGACTTGACAACTAGTTTGAATTGGGACCAAATCTATCATTACATGTGTTTAATACAGTGAATCCAATTTTGCAGTATTTACATCTGCAACTGTCATTGTTGTTTGTTGTGTATAACGTTCTTTTATCTCGATTTGTGAGAATTGCTGGAGGGAAATAGAAAAGGGAAATTTTAAAGGTACCAAAAGGTGACGTAGTATATCAAGTATATCAAGGTTTTTGCGCTATAATTTGAATACTTATATATTAATAGAAGCCTAAATAAGTTTAGAATTTGGTGGAAGAACACCAGAATGCGTAAGACAATACAAGTTGACGCAAAACACATTGACGAAATTTTAAGGGAATGAATGACTTTTAAGTCAAGCATAGCTGATGTGTCACAATAGATCAGCCTTCTTTTATTGAAAGTGACTGGTAAAGTTGGGAAATTCGAAGTTGTGTTACTTTATAGAATGTTTTAAAATTCATCATCGTTTATTCTGAGTAACCGCGATTGCAGTTTAGTCAATTTTCTTTGGAATGTGTATTTGATCTATGCGAGATGACGCGTGGGGTATGACATTAAAGATACATAAAACATACTTAATATCAGTGATAAGCTAAGACTAAATCGTGGTCTTGCAAATCTTCAAACTCAAAAGAAGTAGATATTGCAGCCCTAGGCATGCTTAGCTATGTGATGAACTCAACGTTTAATCAGGCACTGGTAATATTTCTTGACCATTTTTATTCTCTTTTGATATGTAGATAATTAGCGTTCAGGACGTCCTTTCAGTCTCAGCACAAACCTTTCAAAAATCTCTTCAAATGAGGTTTTTAATCACTCAAGCTTCTCAAGAATCCAAAACAAATAACATCAAAATAATAACATCAAAAACTTTTCTTACGTTATCCATAAATCGTACACAAATCAATCAAATAGCAATGCCAATACAATCAAAATAAACACATATCCTATTACTACAATTGCAATCAAATCTCATAATCATTCAACACTCAATTCATATTATGCTTTTCATATTGTCTAAATATTAATCCACAAATTCCATGAAAACTGTCATCGATAATGTCACCCCTCAATAAGAAAACAAAACTACATTTATTTCATCACAGAAATGAAAAAAAATCTTATTTAATTTACTTAACTCTCAAACAGAAAAACTAGAAAATCCTATTCTTAAGATTTTGTCTCAAGCTTTTCTGTATAATAAAAATCAAGACAATAAAAAATGTAATTCAAAATCTCAAGTTACAAGAATTCCACTTTGTCGTAATTTTTAATGTTTCAACCCCATTTCGCACAAACAGTAACAACAACAGCAACAACAACTCATTTACATTTTGTTTTAAATTTTCTTTGGAGCTAAAACAAAGGTGACAAAGTGAAAATGGATCAGCACAAAGATAATTAAATTAAATTTTGTATTATTTTGTACATAAATATAATCATCACAGATCATAATCAAGAATCTTATCGTGCATCATTTGACAGTTGTTCGGTAGCGTAATAAAACCACTTTGAATTTCCAAAATCGCATATGCGTCCCAGGTTGAAAGATATTGTTGTGCTCTTGTGGTAGCAAATGAGCAAAATTTTATTACATATTTTTTTTATTGTTATTATTTTCAGTAATTTAAAATTATGAATGGAATAAAAAAAAGTGAAAAACTGAAAGAAAATATGATTAAATAAGAGCAAATGCTTGCACCTGTATTCAGGAAAAAGAATATCAAAAATATTAAAGATTAGGAGTTCTTGTTTGAAATAAAAGATACAACAATGAAAATCGATTACCTCTCTCTCTCCATAAATTTAAAACCGCATAATTCCTACAATGTTCGAAGAAAATAATAGTTAATTATTCAAAACAATCAAAATTCACTTTATTGTCAAGAGATTATGAAAAAATCTATAAAAAAACACAAGTGTCTCAGAATAACACAAATTTAATATCTTTAACATAAAAAACAAAAACGTAAAAATAAAAATGACCCTCGATCTAATTAAAAACTGTTACATTCTCAAGTATCACTGAAACAAAAACTGAAGGAGAAACAATTAAATGCTTTTGAATAAGTTAATAAAACACAACGTCGTAGTCACTTTACTAGTGGTTTGTGTACTTCTTTAATGTCATTTACAAATTTTTGTGTTGTATTGTTGTTGTTTGGCATAGTGATGGTATCATATCGTTTCGGACCTAATATACTTGAAACAGTTGATTTTAACCCTTTTTGTTTTAAAATTTTATTTCTTCACTTTACACCAAATCACTCACCCCCTCGATTGTAATTTTTTGTTTAACAAAAAAAGGGAAATAGAGATTTTCTATTTTATGTTGTTACAACAGTTGTCAGATTTATACAAAACGCGACTACGTTTAGGCTAGCAATCAATAGTAGAATAGCTAATAGAATTTTAAAGAAATTCAAGTGCTATATAACATTGATGAACGTAAAACTAGATATAAGAACTGAATCTAAAAAATTATGGTGCAAATTATGAAACTTTTTGCAATCCATACAATTTTAGAGCGATCTAGTTTCGAACCAATGAGAAAATTTTAAACTTTAAAAAAGTTTATCATTCTCAACAGGGCTAGCCGACTAGATAAACTCTACCAAAAAATGTCAACGCTAATGAATATAAACCAAAAATTAGGTTACAACTCTAGCGAAGTGTAAAAACAAAAAATTACATAATCATAAATTTAATAGATTCAGGTTTAGTCAATTAATTTCTCGCTGGTGATCACTGTTTTGTTATACTCTAGACATTCTAGTATTGATTAACAAACTTGTATCGGTGAGAAGAAGATGACAAGTCTTCACATGTGTCTATTGACACATGATCAACAAAATTTTAATTATAATTTGCATAATTTTTTAGATTCAGTTCTTACATTATTCTTGATGGGAGATCTTCCATCGGGGTGATGTTATATCACAAATAATTTACTGAATTAATTGTCAAACTAGACTATAGACTTATAGAGCATAAAAAAGGGAAGAATTTGCCAAATATTTTCTCTAAAGTCAGAAGCGTGCAATGATTCTGGCCAATTCATTCTTAAATTACTGTAATAGTTTGCATGGTTACATGAAATTACTTCATTGTTTTTCATTCGTAGTTTTGAAAAGTCCAGGTATGCTATGATTGAATTTGATCGGAAATTTTTATACGAATCGAAAATACTACGACAAATTTTTTCCGACGTATGATTGAAATGTTTCGTAATATTTTCGATTCTCATATAAACGCACCCATTTAGTACAGAATTTAAAAATGTCAAAACCTTTTAATATTCGTATTTATCATTTGTTTTGTGTTGATATTGATAGAATATATAGTTTAAATGGCGAGTTTAGTTTTTTTTATGATTATGGATAGCTTTTCCGTTGTAAAATGTTTATTAAACAAATGTAAAAATGATATATAAAAAAAACATAACGTATAACTTAATATAATTTACAATAAAACGTCAAATATAAATTTCCGACAAGCAAAATGGATTCGAAAATTTTTCCGACAGAAATGTTCGAAAAATACTTTCAATCATATGCCATTTTAAATTTCCGAATAGTTATAATATTTCCGATTCGGATTTTTATTCAATCATACCACCACAGAGTTGTGTAAAGGAGCCTGTAAACGAGCAACTAAAAATACGTATTGCCGGGCAATATTGCTGAAAATATTGCCCGGCAATATTTTCGGCAATGTGTTGCCGAAAATATTGCCGGGTAATATTTTCAGCAATATTGCCCGGCAATGTTTTAACAAAATACTTGTAAAATAGCATGTAAACGAGCAACTTTTTACGGCAATGTGTGGCTGGCAATCATTGCCGGGCAATATTGCCCAAATTCAAAAACATTCTCGGCAATATTTTCGTATTGCCCGGCAATATATCCATATATTTCGGCAATATGGCCGGTATTGCAACTAATGGCTGGCATGTTGCTATTGATATCGCTCATCGAGCGAAAATTTTAAACATTGCCCGGCAACTATTTCGATTGTTGTTGAAGTTTTTTTTATTGAAATTGAATTGAGTTCGTTTTGAAGATTTGTAAATGCGTTTCATATAAAAATTTGGTTCAATTATATGGTAGGTAAAATAAAATATTTGAATTTGGGTATTGTTTTTGGTGTTTTAAAATAAGAAAAAAAAAAGGATTTTATTTCTTTTCAGATATTATGGTTAATTAATAATTGATGGAAGGTGGGTAAAGAATAATTTTTGTTGTTGTAATGATTGTAATTCTGTTTTGAGAATGATTGAAATTATTTTTGTTTATAAATCGTTTAGTGTTTTGGTATTTTGAATGGAGAATAAGTTTTATGGTTTTTTAGTATATTTGTAAACCTACTGGCTACTGCAATGGAAAGCATTTCGGTTTGATGACTTAATTATTAAAGTAATTAAATAATTATTCTTTTAATGTTTAAAACACCCAAGGTTTTATAAATATTTTTTTATATATTTTATTTAGAGAACGAAGTTTGCGAATACTACTATCCTCAACCATGTGCGATTTATATTTTTTCCAAAACGTTCTTGTAGATGAAGGAGAGTATGCGGTCAATATGATTTCAAACAAAGCGCGAACTTCGTTTGGAGGTGATGTGCTGCACGTGTCGTTAATGCATACATCCCAGTGTCGGTGGTTTTAAAATAAATGCGGTGTTTGACATGCAATGCAGAAATTGACATGTGTAACGTCGTTGACAATTCTCAGTTGCTAGAACGCACATTTACTTATAACATGCGAAAAAAGATACATTTATCTTGTTTGGGATGGGGTACATTCTTCATATCGCAGTTTTTATTAATATAGCAGATTATTCGTCGACTCGCTTTTTTTTCTTTACCTCGTATAAATAATTTTTTATTCGGATTCCATGTTAGGTACGTAGGTATTTCCGAATACGGCAGTGTATTCGCATCGCGTTATTTTGACATATGGCAAAGAAAGTGGTTAAAGTTGTATGCAGTAGATTCAAGGCGTTTTGTTGCATATTTACAGATGTGATATAGATGCGTATGTTATTTTCTAAATGTACTGCCAAAAGAAAAATATTTGGACTTCGTTCATGTTTAGGACAATAAAGTACTCATACCACTACTTCGGTGCTCTTGCTGCTTCATTGTAGCACGCTAAAAACTGAAATGTTGCTGCCTTTGTTAACGTATTTACTAACTAACGTATTTGGCTGATTTCACGGAGATACCGTATTCCATGTTTATGTGCGCTCTGTATGTTCTTGATAGCAAAGGATTGATATGGAACAACCATCCATGTGTATGGAACTATTTCCATGTTCCCGTTTCGCATATCTCTATGTTGTTAACTTTACGCCATCTGCTGCCGAACTTCTTTTATATAAAGGATATTCATCATTTCCTGTAACTGAATTTCCTGTAACTGACTAAATCCTTTATGATATCACTTTGAGTATTAGTGGCCTCTCATGCATTCTGAATTAGGATTCAGTGTTCTGGAAAGCTCATGCTACAAATTTTTCGTCACAACTTCCTACAAATCTTTATCGAATCTGGAATCGGATATTTGCCGCATTTGAAATAATTTTGTGTATGTGCGTTAGTTGTGAATATCCGTCATATTAAATTGACTCTCGCTAATAAACTGGTACTCCAGAGAAAAGCTTGGTTTGATTTAAACGGATGAATATCAAACGTTCTGTTTCGAATGTTTTTGCATACATTACATATCTTACATGTATTTGTGAAACAATTGACGGCATTTCCAAATGTGGAAATCTTCATTATCTCGAATCATTAATCATTCTTTTATTGAAAAAATATATCTCGGTTGACATTTATTGCCGACTATAATAATCTTCACTTCACAAATTTACCAGCTTCAAATTTTGTATATGTATTTTCAATTTTCTAATTACATACATACATGTACTTACTCTTTTACTATTGTTTTCATTTTTTTATAAAGGATGCAAAAACTAGAAAAAAAAATTAAAAGAAGATTAACCGACTCAAAATATAAAATATTTTTAGCAAAATAATAATTTTGGCGCCTAAATTAAATCCTTTTACATTTTTATTGTTTCAAAGTGACAATTGATGGGATTGGTTGATTTATTGTTGTGTCTATTTATTTATTTTATTTTATTTTTTTTTTATTCATTTTCTTCATTTAAACAGATGTTTGGAAAAATGGTCAATGATCTTCATTGGGTTTTGTTTTTGAGGTAGATTTCATATAAAAATTTACTTTTTGTAATTAATATGCGTCATCACGGGAATTCCCAAAAATTTTCTTGTCGTTTTATGAGTGAGGTCAACGTAACAGCATTATCTGACCATTATTTTGTTACCTTCGCCGTTTCACTCGTCAATCGGTTTGTACAAACAGTCAAACTGTAGAGATCACTCACCGTTGTAGTAACAAAATGCAAAGGCACTTCTTTCTTCGTTCATCGTACAAATGGAATGCTTTACCCGAATCGACAGTTTCGAGGACGTTCAATCCACACAAAAATAAAAAAGGGGTTTATTAAAACCTTCGAACGCATGTTGTTGTGCGACCTAGGTCTTTAATGGCATCAACGTATGTGTTGTTCTGACCCATATTGTTATTCCTATATAACACAAAACCTTATATTAAAATCGGATAGTTCATAGAGCTTTCATGATTCATTCGGATTCTATACTGATTTTCAGCAACTTTACATGGACCATAAATTGTTCGTATCCTCTCGAATTCTACAATCTGAGGAAGTCAGTGTCCAGCTTTCACTTCCAAAGGTAAGCGTAGGTCAGATTAATGCTTTGTAAAGTGTTAGTTTGCACGACTGCGAAAGATGTTTTGATCGCAAAAGTTTTAAGTATGCGTAAAAAGCTCTGTATGCGGCAGAGACACGGGCTTTGATATCTGCCTGCATGTCATTTGACCGTGTTATTACAGACCCGAGGTATTTAAAGTTTTCTACAAGTTTTACTTCATAGTCGCCAGTATTCAGATTGCCGGGAGGTATGTTCGTCGATGTTGTTAAAAGTTTAATCTTGCCGGTGTTGAAGTCGTTTAGCATTTCTTTCAAGCTAAGAGAGACTATCCTTAGCATCGCTTGGTCTACGTCCGAGAAGTGCAATATCATCTGCATAGCCAAGAATTTGAATAGATTTGCTAAATATGCAGTTTTGTGCCTCGATTCGGCTTTTTCTTATCGCGTGCTCCAGCGCCAAATTAAATAGTACGGGCGCGAGTGCATCACCTTGTCGAACACCTGATGTTATATCAAAAGAGTCAGAAACTGACCCTTCGATTACTATTCTACAGTTTGATCCCGATGTTGTGAGTTTGCACAGAGAAACAAGTTTCGCTGGAATACCAAGGCATATGAGTGCGGACCAGAGGTTGTCGCGGATGATGCTATCAGCTGCTTGCTTGAAATCAACGTAGAGCTGGTGAATGCTGATGTTGTACTCCCAACATTTTTCCAGAATCATCCTTAAGGTAAAACATTGATCTGTGGTTGAGCGGTTGGGGCAAAAACCACACTGATAGTCGCCGATGATAGATTCGGTAAAGGGGAAGAGCCGAGCAAGTACGACATTAGCTAGTATTTTATATGCAGTGCTCAACAATGCGATGCCACGATAATTCGCAGACTTTAGGCTGTCACCTTTTTTATGTAGCGGAACAATGAGAGCTGTTTTCCATCCAGCAGGTAGATCTCCTTGGTCCCAGATTGCGAGAATCAGATCATATATACGTGAGACCAGAGCTGCTCCATCCTCCATTTTTAAATAGTTCTGCAGGGAATCCATCGATACCTGGTGATTTACCATTTTTTAATTTTTTGATGGCAGCTTCCACTTCTTCTATTGTCGGGTAAGGGGCAAAAGTCTCCTCACTTGACGGAGCAATTGCCCGAATAGGATGAAATTCATTCGTCCTATTCAGTAGGTCTTGAAAGTGGGATCGCCACACTGCCAGCACATCACGTTCACTTGTTGTAAGCTCGTTGTTTCCATTTTTGATGTCTGTAGATCTTGGGTGAAAATCTTTTGTCAGATTTCACGAACTGGCAAAGCATTCTTTCGAATTTTCATTGACCGCATGTTGGTTGATGTTTTCGATGCAGCTCTTCATGTGCTCGCGTTTTTTTTTACGTAGAAGTTTTGCTGAGGCTTTCCTGGCGCATAGATAATCAGCTTGGGAGCTTCGGGTGTTCCTTGTTAACCATTTTTCTCGCAGTTTTTGTTTATTTTCAACGGATTGGCGGCACTCGTCGTCAAACCATTCGTTGTGTGATTTCGGTGGTCGTTTTCCAATTGTAGTTTGTGCTGCGGCTATAATGGTTGATTGAAGCGTTTGCCATTCTTCTTGTATGTTTAATGGCATCTCAGAAGAGATGTCATGCTCTTCTATGTTTTGTGTTATTATTTCCTGATATCTATTCAGCGTTTCCGGATGTTTAAATGCTTCAAAATTCCAGCGCACGGTCTTTTTTGCTTGTCTGTTAAATGTAGATGACAACTTGCACTTGTACTTAAAGATGACAAGCATATGATCGGTGTCCATATCAGCACCTCTGTATGATCGAACGTCAGTTATACTTGTAGAGTGTCTCTTAGAGATCATGACGTGATCGATTTGATTTTCCGTTCTTCCGTCATTTGATTTCCACGTTGCCTTGTGAATTCTCTTGTGAGGGAAGAAAGTGCTGGAAATTACTAGATCATACATCATAGCCAGCTCGGCTGCGCGAAAACCGTTATTGTTGCTGGTATGATGCAAGCTGTTAGGGCCGATATGCGTTTTAAGTTCTGCAATCCTACCGCATTAAAGTCACCTACCACGATTTTTATATCGTGCCGCGGGATGTTATTGATGACTTTCTCGAGTTCTAGGAAGAACAGGTCTTTAATATCATCTGCTTTATCTTCAGTAGGTGCATGAACATTGACGATCGTTACATTGAATTTTTTCGTGCGGATTCTCAGTGTGCATAACCGCATATTAATTGGGCAGAAGTCGATAACATGCTGATTCACGCGACGGTGTATAAGAAAGCCAACTCCAAATTCTCCTCCGTTTTGATGACCGCAATAATACAGAGTGTATCCTTTCGCTGTTTCATGGATTCCACTGCCTGGCCATCTTAGTTCTTGTAATGCCACTATATCCAGTGTGTAGCTCTCGACTTGTTGTGTGAGTTTTAGGAGATCTCCTGGTCTTCTAAGGCTTAGCACGTTCCAGGTTCCTATTTTTAAATCGTAGTCCGGGTACAGTTTCCGAGGTCGTTCCAATAATGAATCCGAGATATTCCGAGGCCTGTGTACAGAATTCATGACAGTAATTTTTTTACGAAAATGGGGTTTTAGCCCTTCGCCCAACCCAAATTTTCGTGAATGGGTTCGTTCTGCATCTTAAGGTCACCAGAAACAACCTTTTTACACGTTTATATAGCGAGCCGCTTGATCCAAGACAGACGCCCGCTGAAAGCCGCCCCTAACATGGAGAACAGACGCTTTCTACACGTTTATATAGCGAGCCGCTTGATCCAAGACAGACGCCCGCTCCAAGCCGCCCCTAACATGGAGAACAGACGCTTGAGTTGCATTGGTTTGGTTTTATGGCGCCAATGACTCGCCATGGTGCAGAATCATTGAGTATAAGCAGTATTTACTCTGCCCCTCTCAACTACACCAACCTAATTCTGTTAGCGTTACCCAGGTAGGCGTGGACGTAGAATTTCGGGTTTTCGCTACCCAATTGTAAGGGTCATGGACTTAAATTAAGTCCAAAGGAATGTAAGGACAGGACTCATATTAAGTCCAACGAAATGTACACTGTTTGGAGAGAAAGTATTATACTTGGGGCGTAGAGTGACAACAAATGGTGAACACATAGATCCGAAAAAGATCACAGCAGTACAAGAATGGCCAAGACCCAAGAATTTACACGAACAGTGGTCCAAGATTGCAGTTATCTAGGATTGTTCATTTCCTACCAATGTTATGTATCAGCATATGCAAATATTGCAAAGAGCTCCATAAGCTAACAAGGACGGATAAAGCATTTGAATGAACGAAAAAGTAAGAAGATGCGTTAGTGGAACTTCAAAAAAGATTGAGCTCTGCACCAGTTCTGGCTTACCAAATTTGGAATTCAAATTTGACACTAAGCTAGCAATGATGGTATTGTACGAGTGTTATCTCAAGAAATGGAAAGACTAAGGGGTAGAAAATGTAGAATAAACTTCTTCGTTTGAATTGGCGTTGTAGCACTGGACAGTGCAGTTCACCAAATGATCACACAGTACAGAGATGTAAAGTCATTGGGAAAGGTGCAGTGCAAGACCCTTTTTTCCCCATGATTTCTATACATGAGTATATATTACTACCGTAGCTTTTTTGCTCTTTCTCTGATATTTGGCTTCCAACTGAGTTTCTATACCTATAAGTATTTTGCTTGATCTGCAAGTACAATGCCGCTCCCCGTCAGAGCGATAGAGCCAATATGAGGGAGCCTCTGCTTCCTTGTAAAGTCAATCACTTCGTTTCTTGCGAGGTAATATCCTAACCCACAATTTTAGACCATGTCAATGTTATTGGCTCCTCTAAAGTAGCACAATTAATTTGGCTCTAAACGGAGCTGGATCATTCAATGCCCCCTCCCCCATGTTATTTGTTAAACAAACCTAAATAATAGGCGGCGAGGTTAACTGCTAGGCAATGATATAAATCTCGAAGAACAGAGATTTTATTCATTTTAAACCTTTATAGTCTATAAATCATGAAAATTCTAAAATTTTCATAAGAAGAACCACTTAATATAAGAAACTCTCGAACCCACTTACTTTTCTCTTGCCCTGATCTAAAATAACTCGAATTTTTAAGTTAACGCACTTGAGAAGCTCTAGATTGTTTTTGAAAGCGTAGTCCTTCATCATCAAAAGTCCTTTAGTTTGTCATTCTCAAGACGGTCATTCTAACGTTACCAACTCAAGGAAACTTTTTGAGTTAATCTTGGAGTTGCAAATCCTCTTGTGTCATTTAGAAATCATCTAAAGATGAAAATTAAAATATGGTTCGTCATCGCCGCTGTGGCTAAGTGTATAAGACACACAGGCTTTGAACAGGTGTCTCTGATGAGTGTGAGATCGAATTTCGGCACGACGCACGCATTTTTCTACAGAAGTTTTTCCAAGGGAAAATGAAAAATGATTTCGAATTGCGAAATTCAAGTGATTTCCAATATGTACTTAAGCTTAATTTTCACAAAAAACATCTCCAAATTAAAACTTTGGAGTTTTTATACATTAACAATCCAGTGATCAAACCGAAATGATTTTCAGCTAATTATAGAAGGCTTACAAATTTATTAAAAAACCATCAAATTTATTCTCCATTTAAAATACCAAAACACTAAACGATTTATAAACAAAAATAATTTCAATCATTCTCAAAACAGAATTACAATCATTACAACAACAAAAAATTATTCTTTACCCACCTTCCATCAATTATTAATTAACCATAATATCTGAAAAGAAATAAAATCCTTTTTTTTTTCTTATTCTAAAACACCAAAAACAATCCCCAAATGCAAATATTTTATTTTACCTGCCATTTAATTAAACCAAATTTTTAATGACACCTATTTACAAATCTTCAAAACGAACTTAATTCAATTTCAATAAAAAAACAACAACAAAAATCGAAATAGTTGCCGGGCAATGTTTAATATTTTCGATCGATGAAAAAAATCAACAGCCATTAGTTGCAATACCGGCAATATTGCCGAGCTATACAAATATATTGCCGGGCAATACGAAAAAATTGCCGGGAATGTTTTTGAATTTGGGCAATATTACCCGGCCACACATTGCCGTAAAAAGTTGCTCGTTTACAGGCTCCTTAACAGGTATTACAATATGTGTCACAATAACACTTTATAGATGCACTACACAAATGAAATATCTTTTATAAAATAAATCCAAACAAAAAGTGCAATTTTTAGTCCGGTTGGAGAAAATAGTTATTTGTTTCACTAGTGATTAGGACAAAAAATCATGGATTTTAAGACGAGTAAAATGGTTGCGGTGTGACGCGATAGCGAAGTACCGCAAATTTGCGAGTTCCAAAATCCATTTTTAGCCCGAGTTAAACATTCAATTTTTCTCCAATACTAACACGTTATTTAATATATAATTTAATAAAATTTGAAAATATTCCAACATTTAAATTATACTAGGAATCGCCCAGTGGCCGAAATTCGGCCATTGTAAATAGAAATTGCAAATAGATCTCCCAACCAAATAGCTAAAACACATTATTTCAGAGTTTAATTAATTGATTTTGAATTGTGAAACATTTGTTTGATAACAACTTGATAAAAAAACAAAATAACCGAACCAAAAAATCCAAAAACAAAACTATCACATTTTTCCATTTTTTCTGAAAAAAATCGTCAAAATTTAAAAAAAAGTATTTTTCGGCACATCTACTACTCAAGACCTTTCCTACGATAAACATATTGCAACACTTTTGATGGAGCAAATATTTTAAAATTGTACCGCAAAAATATTGCTTACGTATTTATATATAGATAGATTGATTTTGAACTGTGAAACAAATAACTTGAAAAAAAAAACAAAATAACCGACCAAAAAACTCAAAAAACACAATTATCACATTTTTGCCATTTTTTCTGAAAAACTCGTCAAAATTCAAAAAAAAGTATTTTTCGACACATCTACTACTCAAGACCTTTCCTACGATATTCCTACAAATATTTTCAAATTGTACCGCAAAAATTATGCTTACGTATTTATACATAGATAGATAGATTGATTTTGAACTGTGAAACAAATAACTTAAAAAAAAACAAAATAACCGAACAAAAAACTCAAACAAATACGCCTATCACATTTTTACCATTTTTTCTGAAAAAATCGTCAAAATTCAAAAAATAAATATTTTTCGGCACATCTACTACTCAAGACCTATCCTACGATATACATATTGCCACACTTTTGATAGAGCAAATATTTTAAAATTGTACCGAAAAAATATTGCTTACGTATTTATATATAGACAGTTTGATTTTGAACTGTGAAACAAATAACTTGAAAAACAAAACAAAATAACCGAACAAAAAACAAAATTTATGCAATTTTTTCTGAAAAAATCGTCAAAATTCAAAAATAAGTATTTTTCGCCACATCCACTACACATGACCTTTCCTACTATATACATATTGCCACACTTTTGATGGAGCAAATATTTTAAAATTGCCGCAAACATATTGCTTACGTATTTATATATAGATTTAATTTACATTTCAAACTAGATCTAAGTAACCATTTCAATTCCTTTTCAAATAATAATAAATTTCCTATTAAAACTTTGATTTTTGTTTTGCATAGATATAAAGATTTGTTTATATTTTGTCCTAGGATAAAAAATGATAGTTTTTGGAACTGCTACCATGACAACAACTAGATGCAATATACAAATGACATATGTTTTGTAATTTGTAAAATATATACAAACAAAAAGTGCAATTTTTAGTCCGGTTGGAGAAAAAAATAATTTACAAAACATTGCGTGTAGACATACAAAAAAATTATAAAATGGATTTAGTTTCATTAGGGTCCAGATTCCAGAAGAGTCCATCATCATCCAGAAGAGTCATTCATTTTCTCATTTGAATGAGAAAAATATTTTTATGCTCGATTGTGTATTTAGTATTTTCATTGGATAATCGAATTTAAACAAAAAATCTGTGCACATATAGAAGTTGTCTGCGATTTGTTATCATGTTTGGTTTTTATATCAGTCAAGAAAAAAAGAACAAAAAAAACACTGAAAAAAAAATTGAAGTAATGACAACCTCATCTCGAAGTTGGCAGTTTATTTTTCAAACAAAGAAAAATTATTTTGGCCTTATATCATGAATTTTTCATTTAAAAATTGAAGTATTTTAGATTAATTGCACTATATTTTATTTTCACATAAATATTACGTGCGATTGTCTCAACTACATCGTTCTATAATTGCACAATTGTTGAAGCAATTTCGTAGTTCGATTCGCCAAATTTGCTCGCACGGCGAGGTTCAGACAACTATAATTAATGTTGTCTTTGTCTATCGAAATATCTTTGTAGAAATTAATTTTTAAATAAAAAAAAACACAAATTTTGTCTTTTCCACTTTAAAGATATTTAAAGGCTTTAAAGACATTTTAAAGTGGAAAAGACAAAGTTTGTGTTTTTTATTTATTTGTTCACACAACTGCATTTCGATTGGAAATAGAACATGTTTTTTATCAGTGCATTAGGTATCGGTTGTTGTGTCAAACATTAAACAACGATCCGTGTTACAAATTCGTGTTACAAATTTTAATGTTGGTTGGTAGTCGTGAGTACTGAACCAGCAATATGTGTTTCGTCTCAAAACACTCGTTACCAAATTTTTGAGACATATATGCAACAGATTAAATTAAGTTCATTCTATATACTACAATGCTCTCCTGATTCTTGTGCCAGGAGAGCATTGTTGTTGTGTTTTAACACGTAGTTTTTTCTTAATTTTCTCGCTTGGAGACAATTAAAAAAAGTCTACATACCCACAATTAAATTTTGCCTTTATTGTTAAAATGCGAGGATATCTGAAGCTCCATAGATATTTTTTCATTTTTTTAGCCAACCATAGTTTAATCCAGAAACATGAGTGGTCGCAAATCTTGGGGAGTGACATATAAACTGAAAGTGTGACCAAATCATGCACCGTTCTGAAGTGAGCTTCAGCTTAATTGAGCTACTGGTTTAGGAATGTCAGGGTTTAGGAATGTTAGGAATGTGTGATTTTCGATTTATGGCCAGTTTAACGCAACAAACGTCGTATATTGACTAATTTCGATTACTTGGATATCTAGAGCTTCCTGTCAACATATTTTTTCATTTTTTTTGAGACAAAATTTGTACAAAATATGCAAGTGGTTAACCTACCATTATTTTAATCCAGAAAAATAAATGGACGCAAATTTTGGTGAATGACATATAAACTGAAGGGTGCGACCATTATTTTGCATAGTTAGCCTACCATAATTTTAATCCATAAAAATGAGAGGTCGCAAATTTTGGCGAGTATCATATAAACTGAAAGATGGGACCAAAACATGCACCTTGTTGAAGTTTGAGTTTAATCAAACAACGAATTTAGGAATTGTAGCAAATTTTCGTTTTGTATGTAAAATTTGTAATTTTCGATTTAGGGCCAGTTTAACGTAGCTAACGTTGTATTTTGACTAATTTCGATTACATGGATATCTAGAGCTTCATGCCAGCGAGAGATGCTGTCGTACAATTAATGACTCTTTCAAGTTGTGAATGACAAGGTGCGTTGTCTGCATCAATGACAACATCTGTCAGTTGGATGCCCATTTCTTGCCATTTTAGTTAGCTAATAATAACCCACTCAAATGCTAACTGGGCTGTAAATGAACCTCTTCTACGTTCCATATGAATATTATACCAGTCGTAGAAATTGCTCCAATTAATTGTATATTTGGACCTCTTGATACTGGAAGGTGTTGAACTGCTATATGTGTCCAGCTTTTGCACGACCTCTCGATCGAAAATAAATTGAAATTGGATCCATCCATCCACACAATTTGTTTTCCCTGCTGAATATGCTGGTTCAATCGTTGGCTATTAGTTTATTCGCTTCTGGTTTAATAGTTGTAGGTTCAACGTGTACTTGTTTTAATGTGAAAAGTCTGCCATCAAATCAGTTTTAACCTGATCCAGAACTTTTGGCTTTACCCCTCCTTGTAGTAATATTTTATCACGCCCAGATTTGATGCAAGGATATATGTGATTTTGTAGATATAATTTCTGACGTTTCACCTAAATCTTGTAACGTCCTTTTGTGCGCTACGCTATTTTTTTAGGTGGTGAGACGGGCCTTTACCATCCGTACCACATGTACAAGACTCAATTTCATTTTTCAAAAAAAAACTTTTCACTTGATATATTTTTTTTTTTTAACAGCACAAACACAATACGAACACAACAAATAATTAATAAAAAAAAACGAAATTCGATTTATTTTCCATTATTTTTTTTTTTTTTTAAAAAAAAACTTTTCACTTGATATATTTTTATATATTTTTTTTTCTAAACAGCACAAACACAACACAACAAAACGAACACAAGAATTTAGCAAAACAAAATTAATTCAAAAATTCAATATAATATTTAATTGACTTTAAGCTTTACAAAAAAAAAATGGAAGTTAACATTAACCAAAAATTAAAAAAAATAAATAACAATAAAAGTTATAATTATATAAATAAATTTTTTTATATATTCTACCTAATTATCTGCCATCTTCTAATTCAAGAAATTGTTCCTTCCCGTTGATGGCTGTTTTTCCTTTTGTTGTGTCCACCCAATTTGTTGTTGCTGCTGTGCCGGTTCAAAACCAAAGAGAAATATCTCAAAATTCCTATTCCTTTTATACCAAAAATTTCCCCATATTTCCCCAATTAATAATATTTTTGATTTATTTTGATGTTGGTTGCATTTTATTTTTCGAAATTATAACTTTCGAAATTGGTGTTCAGCAATTCGCCTATTAAGCATAGCAATTTAAGCAACGATCTAAATGCATTAATTACAACGGTTGAGTTTTTAAATTTTAATTGTTGAAGTAGAATTTCTAAACAATTTACGTTGTCTTAATATTTTACGATAATACGGCTTGACACATTTGTTAATATTCTTCTTAATATTCCTTGTTAAATTCCATAAAGCCGATAAAATAGATTTCGTTTCCATTTTCATGGCTGCTTTTAACATTGCTGTAACAACACCGGCTTCTGTTAAAATTAATTTAACGTTATTATCCGCTCGACATCATAAAATTCTTAGAACACCGCAGTAACTTGTATTAACTCCTCTGAACTCGAATTAAGTTGATCAAATGAGATTTCATAAAATTTTGATTGAACACAACAACGGTTAGTAACTTCCATAAACATTTATTGGTCTCTATTTTGCAGATCGTCTTAAGATTATGAATTAAAACTAAAGGCAGCTATATAAACTTATTTTCTTATTTTCCTAAATTTAATTTTTATCAAAATATAATTTCAAGTAATTTTTTTTTTGTTTCATTTAAATATATTTTTTTTTTTTATATGGATATTTTTTTTTATATATACAAATTAATTTTTTCCTCTTATTTTTTTTTGTTTATTAAATTTTGTTTTATTGTTTGATTTCAATTTATTTGAATTAAATGCAATTATAGAAACCAAACGTTACAATCTATCTAATCATTTCTTCTGTTGACACAATTAATTATATATAGCCTTTCTCGATCTTTCTCATTATTTTTCATGTATTTTTTCCTTTAGGTGGCATCTGTTGCAACCGTAGCAGATCTATACAGATAGGAAAGTTACTATCCACAACACTAATTAAAGGTTGAGCGCACTTTGTGTGAAATAAATGAAGACACCGTAGCAGTCGTATGATTGCTTTTCTTGTCATTGTAACTTGACAAATAGCGCAATTGTCTTGGAGCTCTAGCCTTATTTTGAAATTTAACATTTTGCTTTTAACTTAAATATTACCTCTTGAATTTTTTAAATTAATGATGTTTAAATGTTAAAACCTAATTCAATTGTTTTAGATTTCAAAATATATTCAAATTTCAAAGGTTGCTATATAATATCGTCATGTCGACAAATTTATCCAAACAAATCGCCTTCTTTGATGTCAATACAATTATTTCAATTTCCATACAATTATGGTCATGGCCCGATTCAGTATCAATAAACTTATGTGGTGTTTGCTGAATAAACTACAATTACTACTTCGGTCTGAAAGACCTAAGTATGTATTACAATTGCGAGGGAAATTCAAACCGCCATAATTTTTGGCATTTCTCGACTTTTTAAGTATTAAAAATTCAAAAAAACTTTTTTAGCCGGAAGTGACAAACCAGAAGTTGGAACCCAGAAATGCACTTAATCTTATTGAGACTGAAGTTTCAATAAGATTAAAGCCCAGGCTTAGAAATAATTCAAGATTTACATAAACAGGTGTTCGGGATATTCTCGCCAGGTAAAAAATAGAAAATAAAAATTGTCGAATATTCTATTGCTGTTTTCTGAATTGCAAATGACTAACCTGAATAACAATTGATGTTTTCTGAATTAGGATTGGAAAAGAAGTAATACTACTTGGTTTTTGTTGATTTGTTCGTGTGGCTTCACACAACAATTAGGAAAGATTTGCTTTCTTGTTATTATTACATTCTCGAGCCAAAAGTGTAAATTTTATTCAAACTTTTGGCATTCCTCGAAGTTTTAGGTCATAACGATTCTAAAAAGTCAAAAACAAAAAATGTCTGTCTGTCTGTCTAGAAAACGATTGAAGCGATTTCAAAAAAATTTTGTTTCTAAGACTTTCTTAGACATGTTTAGTACACCAAATATGAAATATTCATTATTCAGACTCTTTGAATATCCGAAAATACCATGTCAACTTAGTTGTTTAAGTTCACTTAACGGTTAGAGCCGAAACGACGATGTGTTCGATACCTGTACCGGATGTGTATCAATACAGCCATTAAGTGTGTCAAAACAAGAAAATGAATATTTTGCTTAACAATGATTATTTTCAGTGATAATGAGTAGTAACATTGAATGTGGAGAAACCTTGATGGTAGGCATCTGTATGTGAGACCAGGAACTTGATTTTTGTATTATAAATGTGTTAAAAAAATCGTTCTCTGTGTCTAAAGAATGATTTTCATACATTTTTCATTCATTTTTTTTGTAAAACATATTGTGGCAAACATTTTCGATAGACAGCAGCCAACATTTGAAAAAAAAATTAATTATCTCTACCACATGAAATGTAATCAAACATGAAATTGAATATATATTATGGTTAAAGCCAGCTTCGGCTACTCCCAATTAATAGGAAGAGGTGGAAAATATAATGTTGTTGGAGATTGAATATTAGTTTCTTACAAAAGTTGTAAATCTAAAACTAGCACTGACTTAAAAACGGTAGATATTACGGTAAACAGCACCGTTATATTTTAAATATTTTATACTTATGATTTTTCTTGACATTTTTTTCATATTTCGGTGTTTTTTTTGAACTGATTTTGATGATTTTGACTCAAATCTGCCATCAGTTCCACATACAATTGATGGACAGTGCTCTCAAGTGAAGTATGGGACTTCGGTTGATGGTCATGGTAGTCATTACCATAGAACTTATTTAAATTTCATCCTCCGCTTGTACCTATCATATGACTCATTTGTACATACTTACCAACTTTGAATGGCAACTTTAGGTGATGTTGTTCTTTAGGTGATGTTTAGGGCTGTTCAACAGCCCTTCGTTTCTACGGTTAAGGATATGGGTGCAAGGATAATCATTAAATCATTAACTTTTCCCTTCAACATCTTCGTTTTGCTTTAATTTTATTTTTACATACTTCTTGATGTATATGCAGTTTGCTGTTAATGTGGTGATCTCGTTGTGAGCATTCCTCTGGGTAACTTGTTGTCTTTCTCATGGTAATTACGAGTTTTGTCTTCTTACTTAACTATCAAATAGTGTTTTTTTTCAACACTATTTTCATTTGATCAAGTTCTGTAACGTCCAAATAAATCTATTAAATACACATTTTCATTTAAAATATGAAAACAAACAGTTTGACGTTGATCATACTCTAATTATACATTAATCATACCTCAATCCTCATAATTCGTATTTTAGTATATAACGTCAGATGTTATTTTGCGCTCAAATCACTGATTTGTTGTTATATGTCTGTGCATAATCAATTGTTTTTTTCTTTACTTTATGAAATGAATATAGCTTTGGTTTTTCATATGAAATGAATATAGATTTTGTTTTAAAACGAAAACGAAGCAAAGTAAACGGATCATGCGCGTAAGCGTTTGTGCGTTCATATTACGAGTTTTGGCTGTTTATGTTCGCAATATCAATGATTGATTTAATTTTGAATTACCTTATGTATTATTGATTTGGTAGGATTTGAATAATTATTTCTCTATCGTTTCATTTGTTTTATTTATACACACGGTAGGTAGAGTTGCAATGCATGAGTGAAATTTTTTTGCTGCTTGATAAATGTTAATACCACAGATAGATGAATAGATGTTCGATTTCTAAATAAAGTCGATGATCCAAATCACTTCGAGATAGATAAACAGTTAAGTTGTAACTTTCAAAGAAAAGTTTAGCTTTTGGGGATTAAATTTATTTGTTTACAAAATCTTACTTATTATAAATGGCTGTGTTGTCGCAATTGGGACTTACTTATTATAAAAATAAATAGAAACATACAGTATCTATTTATCCAAGGGAATTAATTATTTTAAACAATATATGAATGTACGGATAGTGCGCGGACTCTACTAAGGAAAAATCTCTAATATAACACGAATAATTTAATTTTAATTTACAAGACCATGATGGTCTAAAACAATTCAAAATAAATTGAAGATTTTAAAAATTAGAATATGAAAATAAACTTAACTTAATTTGTTGAGAGTTGACTTCATGTTTTGATGCCCCGATAATAAGCCAAAAAGGTCCATTTATTTTTCTATTAATGTATAAACATTATCAGCGATTTCTTGCAGTGCTTTAATTGTTATATAAAAACACTAGTATCTGTTACGTTATTCGATCATCCGGAATCGTGATGATTTTGTTTTCTTTTTTATCCAAAATATGCTTCTTCTTATTATTTATCAACGAGCACGGTTGACAAAAAAAAACAATTAAATATGTTATGACGTAATTAAAAAACAAAAAATTCATTTTTTTTTCCTTTTCTTATATTATTATTTTTTTTTTTTACTCATTCATTTTTTTATTTTGTAGGCATTCTAACCAAACATAAAGGACACGAAACCTTATTAAAATTATTTACATTTATAAACCTTTTTCTTTTCTTTTAAATTTTTTTAAAATCACATTTATTGACACTAATTATAATAAATATAAATATTATTCATCAACAAACACAAATATTTAATTTAAAATGAACAAAACTATCAATACATATATATGTTTTTTTAAGTAATTAATCACACTTTTGTTTTTCGATTTTTTTTGTTATATTTCAATAATAATTTGACCGGACAGACAGATAATATTATTAACATATTAATTACAACCGTATCGATCAAAGTTCACAGCTGACCGCCTATGAACTTATTTTAAATTTCAAATTACAATTCAACTCAAATTGAAAAATGTTTGTTATTTATATATTTATAATTATTCTAAACAAGAGAGAAGAAGAGTTGATTGCATATATTCTTAACTCATCGTGCATATTGTTGTAAACAATACATTTATAACGAAATCAGTTAACAGATTGTTTCATTTTTCCAAAACATTTTTTCTTGTATTCTGTTAATTGTAAAACAGAAACAAAAATAGGGACCACCTAGGGATTGCAATCCCGTGGTGTTTTATGAATCCCGGAACTACGGGATTCATAAATGTTAAATCCCGGGATTCCCGGGATCATGGAATTTAAAATTTGTATGGAAAACCATAAATAATTAAGAAAAAAACACAATTTTCAAATAAAAAACACATTAATCATTTTTTAATGTCGAAAAGAATAAACATGTAAAACATTTACTTACTAACTAAACTTCTTAAAAAAATAAAAATTGAACAACCAAAATAAAACTTTAATAATATTACATAAAGAAAAACCAGTACCATTGACTTTCGAATGATTTAAAAAATAGATTTTAGAAAACATAATTCGTCAAACATGTTTGTTAATTTGGAAATAATATTTCCGAAGGTTGAAAAAGCCCGTTCCGATTCCACACTTCTTGGTGGAATGGTCAATAAATTATTAAGTAAGCAAAACCGTCATAGAGGACGGCTTTGCTTACTTATTTTCATTTCTCTACCAATTGCGGTGACCAGTAATTACCAGTATTCAATATTAATGTAATAATAATAATTAATTAATAATAATGTCATGACCAGTATTTAATATTTTATGTTGTTCCATTTTGGCAAAAAAAGATTTTTATAGGTATTAAACGTGAATGAAACTGCGTTACAGTTTATCTTTCAAATTGCTTTTTTCTACTAAATCGACTGAAATCTTATCCTAAGCTACATTTTCGTTATAATCTGTGCTCAATGATGTTGCAGTGTGAGTAGTTAGATAACCTGTTTCACATCCCACGTCTGCTGCTGCTGATGTAACGTTAAATAATCTTCAATAAAAACTTTTATGGCGCTTCGACTTGGAACAGTAAATATGTTCGATGTATCATCAACAAAAGCAGAGTTTCCATTCTGCAAATACTTAAATACTTAAAATGTTTCGGTTTTCTTTGCCTTTATGCTATAGTTATTGAGACATTCGTCAACTCGAGAAATTATTGGTTTGCTTTGTTTTTCTAGCTCAGTACATCCGGAAGAGCTACAAGTGCATTAGCATATATTTAATGATAGAGTGGAACAAGATTAAAGGTGCAAGCGTTGACTGAATAGAGTTTATCCCTTATCATACCTAAGATATAAACCTTAACAAATATTTTCTCATTGCTATTGCCAGTGGTATTTGATCTCATCATTAGGATTCCATGTTTTCATTGATCAATCACGGCAAATATGACAATCCCGTAATCCCGGGATTTTCTTTTAACAATCCCGGGACTGTGGAAAATGGGTTGGGAGCCCGGGATCCCGGGATTGCAATCCCTAGGACCACCCTTTTATTAACAAATAATCATATCATATCATCAACAGGTTTATTGGACACATCAATTGGCGAAAAAAATAACTCACACATCGAAATGCTTCAGAAAGTAAAAATGAGCATACAAACTTTGAGTTTTCCTTCTTGTAAGCTTTAACACAACAAAAATATACGAAAAGAGTGTTCATATTATCTTCTCTTTTGGTTTCGATTTAATTAGGCAAAGAGATAATGAAAGAAAACAAATAAAATTCGAAACGTTTGTAAACGTTTGTATAACAATAACTATTATAACCTTGATGTTTCGACAGTGAGTCAAAAATGTATATATACCGACTGATTGTTAATAAAAATGTTAATGAAAAATGCAATGATGTAGCATCATAGATGAAAAAATAGGAAAGTATGTGTTACTCCGGGATTAGTCTTTACTGTTAGATTTTTAACTACAAAGAACTAATTCCTTTACTTAGAAGTCTATTTGTTCTGGATCAGATTGTATATTGTTACAAACGATACATGTTAGACATCACCTAATTTCGTTGCTTTAATAATAAAATGACGTATACGCAAAAGTATAGTTTCGAGATATTTGAGTTTAAAGTTTGATGTGCGCATGCATTTGCATGGACGTTAATTTATAATTTATTAATTCTTACCCCCAGTCATAAAATAATTCGAAAATTTAAAAACGCCAATTCAAAGATGCCCTTATGGGGAATGCAGCGCACCTATTATATAAAAACAACGTATAAATAGCATACGTTGTTTCATTATTAAAGCGACGATTTGTGGGCATAATAGTGTTGTTTACTTTTATACTTTTATACTGTTATCCTATTTTTGTACATAAATTTTGTTACTAGATATGATTAGTATAAATGATATTATTACTTCGGTCTGAAAGACCTAAGTTTACATTCATGAGACAAAAGTGAAATTCTTACCCCCACTTTTTTGGCATTTCTCGAAGTTTTAGGACCTACTGATTCTAAAAGAGCAAAAAAAAAATGCATGTCTGTCTGTCGGCCGGCCGTCATTACCTACGCTGCAGGGAAAACCACTGGAGGGATTCAAAATTTTTCTTTCTAAAAATAGGTATACTCAAGGGAGAGGTCCGAAAGGACGTTGTGTTCGATAAATGTACCGGCTGTGTGTCAAAAAAATCATTATGTGTGTCAAAAATAGCAAATTTTATATTTTTGTCTTAAAAAACGTTCATGTTAAGTGATTACGAGTAGGAACATTAAATTTGGAGAAATCATGATGGTAGGGATTGGTATGTGAGATCAAAAACTAGATTATTGCATTACAAGTTTATCAAAAAAATGTTGTCAGGTGTGTCAAAAGAAAGATTTTTATTTATTTTTTACCCAATTTTTTGGAAAAAATTAAATTAATTATATGTTTGAAAGGAAATTTTCCTATTATTGAGAATTATGGCATTATAAGTTTGTCAAAAAAATGTTGTCAAGTGTGTCAAAAGAAAGATTTTTATTTATTTTTTTACCCAATTTTTTGGAGAAAAATAAAATTAAATATATGTTTGAGATGAAATTTTATTATTATTATTGAGAATTATGGCATTATAAGTTTGTCAAAAAAATAATGTCAGGTGTGTCAAAAAATGATTTCAATTATTTTTTTATCCAATTTCTTGGGAAAAAAATGTAGCTGTTTTTATGACGTATATGTAATTGAAAATGAAATTGGATACGGAAATTTTTGAATTTGTTGTAGTTTTTAAAATATTTTTGGAATTTCGAAAAAAGTTTGTATTTTTGGTTTTGTAATAATTTTTGCAATATTTTTAGAATTTTGGAAAAAATTTTAATTTTTGATATTGTAAGAATTTTTGGAATATTTTTACAATTTTGAAAAATTTTTAATATTTGATTTTATTATAATTTTTGGAATTTTGAAAAAAATTTCAATATATAATTTTGTAATAATTTTTGCAATATTTTTAGAATTTTGGAAAAAGTTTGGATTTTTATGAATTTTTGGAATATTATTGGAATTTAGAAAAAGTTTCAATTTTTGATTTTATTCTAATTTTTGGAATATTTTTGGAATTTCGAAAAAAGTTTCAATATTTGATTTTGTTATAATTTTTGCAATATTTTTAGAAATTTGAAAAAATATAGAGTTTTTGAATTTTATATATATTTTTAGAATTTTGAAAAAAGTTTAAATTTTTGATTTTGTAAGAATTTTTTAATATTTTTAGAATTTTGAAAAATTTCAAATTTTTGATTTTATCATAACTTTTGGAATTTTGAAAAAAGTTTGAATTTTTGATTTTGTAATAATTTTTGCAATATTTTTAGAATTTTGGAAAAGTTAGAATTTTTAAGAATTTTTGGAATATTATTGGAATTTAGAAAAAGTTTAAATAGTTGATTTTATTGTAATTTTTAGAATTTTGAAAAAAGTTTGATTATATTTAATTTTTACAATATTTTTGGAATTTTCAAAGAAATATGAATTTGTGATTTTGTAATATTTTCTCGAAACGCTAAATGCAGATGTTTTTGAGCAGTTTGCTGAGTGTATCATCTTTTCACTAAATTATGTTAATTTATGATCTGTTATAATTTTCCGACAACGTATTGATGTTTTGTGTTAGTTTAGTAATAAATTTCTAAACAGAGATAAAAAAATACTTGTACTTTAACAAAGAGTTATGTTTGATATACATCGCTACCCAAAACTAAAAACCATGTCCTCATAAAAGTTTTTTGCCGAAAACTATATCAAAATCCTTAACCCAGACCGAAGTCTTGATATCTCAGAGCTGTGAGATTTCAGCCCCTCCATATTTTATTATTGGTTTAATAATTGATAATAATTAGACTTTCAAAGCTAATTATTATTTTAGTTTAATACAGTATTTTAATTATTTTAGGAACACAGAATATTAAGTTAATTTTACTACTTCAATTAATTGAATTCCTATAAGCAAACTTTTGATATGTTTCTCGATTTACAACTCTAAAATAAGAGAGGGAAAAATTAATTACTTTTCATCTTGTCAACCAAAATACATTAGATATTTTTAATTACCATAATTTAATTAATTAATTTATCGTATTGATCTGCTTGCTACGTGATGTCGACTAGTGAAAACATATGAGCTAGTCGGTTCGTGTCATGAATATATTAACTTATAGCAAGTGATTGTTTCTGTTTGTAGAGATTAATTATTAAGATTTAAATAAATTAGATTTAAATTTAACCTCTACACAGTATTCACCTATATAATTTAAAAACCATGATTGAAATTGTGTTTTTGTGGATATCAAGTGTCAGGACATTCAGGTATTCAAGGGAATGATACAACTGATCAGCTTGCTAAAACTACACATTTTACCATTTTTGGAAAATATCAAAACATCTTATCGAGTTCTAAAATTAATAGGCAAAAAAGCAAGAAATGCAGAATGACAACAAGGATGGAGCTCATCTCGGGAATAACAAGCTAAATTAAATTAAATAAAAATATCAGTAAATGGTCGACGTCATCTAGCTAGATCGTCGCATAGAGAAACAACAGTTTGAACACTGTTAAAAATGGGACACATTAGATTATCTCATGTGAATTTTGTTGACTACCTCTTTACATACGGCACATTCTTTTGAAATGTGGTTTATGCACTAGGAAACGGTCTGCCCTTATAATTTTTCTAGTAATCTTGAGGGTTACTAAATGAGAAATTTCATTGACAATTTTTAAAATTATTCAAGTTTTGTGTATATAAACAGTCCTTTGAAAATATTGTGATTTTTTCCGGAACAGAAAGAATGTCCAATAATCTTGTAATTAATAACTGTATTATTAATACCATTTACCAAATTTGTACTATTTAATGTATAAATTATTCCTAAAAAATAGAATGTTCTATGAAACTTCAGAAATTCTACCTATTCTTTTACCTACATAAAATAGAAAAAACGAAAAAAGAAGAAAAAACAACAACAAAAAGTATAAAAACTATCACGAAGCATTTGTCCAAATAAAAAACTGAAGAAAATATTGCAGATGTCGTAAAATCTCCTGAATGCATTCTAATTTTGCTTCGTAATGACGTCACACAGTTTTATTGTGCATTTAAACTGTGTTTAAATCGATCTTTTGTGATGAAGATGTCAATTTCTATTGAAAGATAAATGCTCAAATAAAAGTTTTTGTTTTTTCTTATTTTATTTCACAAGAATGAAATTATGGAATATAATGATCTGAAAACTACTATTAATATAATAGTAAAGTAGTAATAATAATTTTTAGCTCTGCCTGTCAAAAAAATAATTAATTTTCTTGTTAATATCGAAATTATTATAATTTGAACGAAATGGGAAAAGACAGTAGCAATAACTTGAAAAAACTACATTATCGATCAATTTAAAATTCGTAAAACGAAATGTTTATGTCTTTATGAATAAAAAAACAATAATTTCAATCTTATTTAAAAACAAAAATTAAAAAAAACAATAGAAAAATGTACCAATCCAGGAACTGAACTCTCGACCTATAGCGTCTCAGTCGACTTCGTTACTCAAATTCCAATTTGAGCTTTACGCTCGCAGAAGAGGGATAGAGTCCTGATATTATATAATGGATGTTCATTGTTCATATTATGTTATTATAAGTAATGTCTTATTACTTATTTAGCGTTTGGTTTTTTTTGTGACACATTAAAAATAAAAATAAAACTTAAAATATAGGTAGATTTTTCTATGAAATCAACCTAAAACAAAACATGAATACACATTAAATGAGCTTTTACAATCGATTTGATTGCGCGTCTTTTAGTTAAAAGGTAAAAAGTAAAATATTTGAACATTAGATGTTTACATCGAGTGATTCTATCCATGCTACTACATCGGGAGTTGCCAAATGGATGTAAGAGATGTAGCCATTGTATCGTCGAATTGGATACACAGCTGCAATGTGTTTTATCGTTTGTTGTGGAGCTCCGCAGTCACATTAAGGAGACTATGAAGTAATGTCTTGTGTCATGTATGAACGAAAAACACTTGTTTGTTAGATTCTAATAAATTAATAAACAAAACACCGTTGTTTTTTGAATATTTGTTTATTGTGGTTACGAAAATGTTCATAACTTCAGGAACCCGAGTAAATTTGATTTTAATTGGATTATATACACAATGAATAAGTTTAATATTTTCAACTTTTTCAAACCTAATGAAACGGTTACCATAACCTCATTTTTTCTAAAATCATTGAAAAATTAAATAAGTTTTTAAAATTGAACATTTTATAAGTTTAAGAAAATAATTTTCTTTTCAGTTTCTTTTATTTTTCTTATTTCTTCTTTTTCTATTTTAAATGAATTGACAATTATTATGTTTACAAAGCATTTTCCATTAATGGATTGCTTAATGTTGTTTTTAGTTGAATTATTTAGATTAATTTAATTTGTTATTTTTTCGGTTTTAATTAATGTTTATTTGTAGAACTTGGGGATGAAATTAAAACTGATATTTTTCGAGATTTATTTTCAATTTATAAATGTTTCTTTTAGAACATTTTATAAATTGATTTGATTTAATCTTAAAAATCATGGAATTTGTATTTCGAATAATTTATTTGTTTTCAAAATAGGGTTGAGGGTTAACGTAATTGTTTTTTTTTACAGATTCAATTAGAATTTAAAAGGTTGGTATCATGAATAGATGGTAGAAAATAGTGAAGATTAAGCCATTTTTTTAATCTAATTTCAACGAGACTACCTATAGTAAATTTTTAATTCCAATTATACGCAACACTTTATTTCAACTAATGTCAGCTTATCAAGTTAAATTTTATGCAAACTGTCTAATTTTAATCTAAAAACAAATCAATTAGAAATGTTGATTTTGATCTGTAATTAATTACCTAAACACACTGTTACAAATTTGTTTTTATTTAAAAAAATTAAAATCGATTTTTCCCAGCAATCTTGAACTTAATTTAAATCGAATTTTCTTTGGTTTCAATGGAAAAAAAGCTCATTTGTGCTCTTCAAATTACTACATTTATTAACTCAAATAAGAAAGATATCACATTTTCTTATATTTCTCGTAAAATAAAAAAAAATATAATTTAAATAAGAAAACAAAAAAAAATTAAAAATTTACTAGAAATTTAAATTTAATAAGAAATTATTAGCTTTTAAACATTGAACAATGTATTAAAAATTGAAGCCAACACAACAATAGAATAAGAAATCTTAATTTAATTTTTTCTAAAATAAGTTTTTTTTTCTATTTATATTTTTCGATTAGTTTATCGTGACTTTTTAAATCATAAAATTAAATTGATTTCTAATCGATTTTTTTATATAATTTTTTTTCTTTTCCGTTTCATGTAAACAAAACAAAAAGGTATGTATGTAACGACGAGGATTTAAAAGGTTTGCATTTGGATTTATTTTTTCATCTAGGCGAGAAAATGATCTGAAATTTTTAAGAATTTTTAGATTTTGCTTCTTATTTTATTGTTAATTACACACTTTTATTCAACTAATTGTGCTTTGACAGTTGTCTTGGCTTCTTTGTTATTTTTATAGTCAGTGCCGTCCCAATGTATTTGGGGGCCCCTGGCCCACTATTTCTAGGGGGCCTATTCGAAAATTAACAATAAGACTGCGTTCCAATTGATGCTTAATTGTACTAAACGTGCTAAATTAATTTAGTCAACTATTTTATTTGACTAAATTATATTTTGTTTCTAAATAATTTGGAAGAAATTCATACGTTAAACAATATCTGACAACTTGATTATATTAGTTTGAATTAAAATTCGGTAATTTTGTAAAACTAAATTTAGATTTAGCAGTTTCGTACAATTTAGCAACTAATTGGAACCCAGTCTAAATCAAATTTAAAAGCATAATTACTTACGGGTTTTTGAGGTTATTATAATGTTTATTTTATTTAAATATTTTTTGTTCTCACTTTTTTGTCAACAAATTTATCTACAACATCTTCAAATTCTATAGATTTTAATAAATCACTTTCTATGCACATCAACGCTAGGTAATTCAGTCGCTCCTGCGGCATGCTGTTTCGCAAATCATTTTTTATGTATTTCATCGCCTAAAAAGACTGTTTTCCTGAACAATTAGTGACCTTAATGGTTAAAAAAATTTTGATTGCTCTTTCTATGTTTGGAAACATATTAATTAAATTCTTTTGAATAATAAGTGTTATCCTCAATAAGAGATATAACGGGAAATATTTTCTAATATATTCAATATTCAAAGATTTTCTGATATAAATTATAATGTCTTTTTGTGATTATTTAATAGCTATTTATGAAACAAGTTGCTAAATTAGGTTGTTTTAAGCACGAGATGTGAAATTGGCAACCGAGGCGAAGTCGAGGTTGACAATACATCGAGTGCTTAAAACAACTAATTTAGCAACGTGTTTCATACAAGATTTTTTGTAACGAAGCTGCAAAATTAAACTTTTATAAAAAATACAACTATGCACAAATTGCATTTGTATCTAGTACGTTTTGAGCAAACCAATTTGATCTTATAAGGAGTATGTAGCCTTAGTTTTAGTTTTCATACTGCCAATTGTGAAAGTAGCCTTCTTTTAGTTTTCATACTGCCAATTGTGAAAAATATCAAGATGAGTTCAAGTGATGATGATTTTTTATCGTCAGATATAGAAAAAGCAGTTCATAGAAAAAGCTATTTCTACAATCGTACCGGAAAAATTGACGAAGTTGGCGTACGAAACTTCATACAAAAATTTTGATGAGTGGTTCGAAGAATCAAAAACTACAACAATCAATGACATGATCATGCTGGCCTATTTTGTAAGAAAACTAGGATCCATGAAACCTTCAACATCGTGGTGCGAGTACTCTAAACTAAGAACTATGGTTTATTTGAACGCCAGCGTGGATATGAAATCATTCACGAATTTGATAGCTTTATTTAAGCATTACTCTAGTAAATTTGGTCAGATTAATTAGAGTACTAATTGTAGTTGTTTAATAGTTTATTAAAGCATTAATAATAATGGTTTAATGATTCTTTAAGTACTTACACTTTAATTAATCATTAAACCATTATTATTAATGCTTTAATAAAATATTAAACAGCTACAATTAGTACTTTAATGAATCTGACCAATGTACTAGATTAATGCTTAAATAAAGCTCATTTAATTACTAAAATGACGCACGAAAAAGCGTAGATTTTGCAACTTAGTTACAAAAAATGAATTTTTGAAATTGGCATGGGCCCAGTAAAAAAAATTGCATTGTTGTTTTTTAAATTTATTATTTGAAGTGTTAATTTTCATATTTTTATGAGTGTTTTATGGTGGGCCCCCGGCCCAGGGCCGGGTGGGCCGTACCGTAGTAACGGCACTGTTTATAGTTTTTGTTATTTTTATATGGAGAAATGCCCTTAAATTGTAAATAATGGATATATACAAATTAATGTATTTCATACATTTTTTTTGTTCAAATTTTTTCGTTATCATTCATGCTATTCTATAATTCATCTATCAGTTAATAGAATGCGCTGGTGGTTAGCCAAAAGAAATTTTTGCTCTTAGCACATAAAAAAACACAAAACTTATCGATATCTCTATTCAAATTTGTAAATTTAGACAATTTTAATTCGCTTTTGTGACTCTCAATATTTAATTATTTGCATAATCGAAGTTCAGAATTTAACATATGTAAACAAACAATATATTCGTACAAACGTTATGTCTTTTATAATTATATTTTATTTAAAATTGTTAGAAAAAAAATATTTAAATAGTATTTAACACATCTTAGCATAAATGCAAAAATTAGATTTTTCACTATTAGTATTTTTGATAGATAAACAATTCTTTCCGTTCCCATTTGTTACATAAAATAGAAATTGGTGGCGCTCGCAATATAGAAAAGGAACAAATATATGCAAAATGTGTGAATATTACTAAATATTAATCTCTAACAAGAGACTACATACGTTTATTCCTTTTCTATAATGACTGCGCCACTCACTTCTATTGTATGTAACAAATGGGAACGAAAAATTGTTTATTTATCAAAAATATTACTACTTTAAAATCTGATTTTTGCATCTGAGTAAGATGTGTTAAATGCTATTGAAATATTTTTTTTATTTTAACAATTTCAAAAAAAATTTAAGTATCAGAGACATAATGTTTGTTTGAATATATAGTTTGTTTCTTTGCCACATTACGTTGTGATTTGTTTCAATGCAATCTTTAGTTTTTACTTTTTAGTTCGTTTTTCTAGAAGTGTGTTTTTTAAATTTTTAATTTTTTTATTTTTCAACAGAGAAAAGTGTGAACTATATTTTAGATATGTTTGGAAAAATTATTCAAGTAAGAATCTTTAGACCTGTGTCTTCTTATTACAAATTATTTGAAATAAGAAAAATATGTTCTTATCTGCAAAAAAAAACAAAAGAGATTGTTCTCAAATTTTTATGTAATTGGAAGTTGTGTATAATTAGCGCGTGTCTTATTTAAACAGAAAGTGTAACTAGATAAGGAAAACGAAATAACAAACGAAGGGATGATTTGAAGGGTTCCAATTTGATGCAAGAAAATTATTACGATTGTGCTCATTATCCTAAAATTTTATTCCGTATACGTCTATTCATTATTGTTTTTTGATTGATAATGAAATATGATTTGTTGTTAGTTTATTTTTATGTTTACTTTAAAGTAAAACGGACATTTGAAGAAGGGTGCTAGTTATACAGAGTCGGTGGTCTTCTTAGCAAATAGTTGTGCTTATCTGGTGACACTGACTGTTATCAAAGCACAATGACACATTATGAACAGTAAAAAAGGTTGTGACGGTAGAGAAGTAATATTCTGACTGCACTATTTGACCGATTACCGAGAGCGAGTTTTTTTCAAATTCATTTGCCTTTTTGACAAACTCTAAAAGATTCATTTTTTTAATTTAAAAATCTACTATAGCTGTTTTTTCATGAGTGCGAATATAAATTAATGTGTTACTGTGAAGTTTTCAAACGTCCATTAAATTGTGAGAGAAAACCCGCACAGCAAAGTCATAAAATGATTGAATGTTTTGCATTAGCTTACAAATGACTGACAACTAAATCGTCGATTTCATCAAACCATTGCAGGAGTGGTCATTTAACAAATAGTTTTACGTTTTGTTATTTCTTTATTCTAAATTGTTTTTGTCAATGAAAAACTATTGGCTGAATATCTATGGGACGACACACTTGGTTGTTATTTGTTAAGGGCACTGTTAACATAATGCCTTAACTCGAACTCCAAGCTATTCAACGAATATCAAATATTTAATTTCATATAACGCCAATCAATGGCATTCATTAATTGAAGCTCTAGTTATATCTAACATACTTTTTTAAAAACTATTATTATCTTCAAAATAAAATAATCCTCAAGTTTCTATTATAAAATTATTACTATCGTTATTATAAAATATGTACAATCTGTAATTATTTTTACTTTTCCATTTCGGGATTTGATTTATTTTTTCTTGTCTTAAATTGAGTTGGGTGGATCAAAAACAAACTACCGAAATAATAAACATCAAAATTTCACCCTTTAACATACCCTAATTTTCTGTTTCTTAAAAATTTTATATCAATGCAAAAAGGGGTTAGCTATGTTCACCACATCAATGCATAATATTATTTATTATTGTGGAAATTGTTGGCACAATTTAGATGTTTTTGTCAATTATTATGTATAATATGCATGGCATAATTTTATCAACTTGACACAAAAAACTATTCCAAGTTCACTAAATATATGCCAAACGAAAAGTACTGATAATAAAAAAACGCAACCACCATAATTCCTCTTTTATATAGTAAGCAAGCTTAATCAAGGCGCAATTTAGTAAGACAAAAAACAAACACAACTAAGTAATAAAACTTAAATCCCAACATCCCTTTCATATTCCATTTCCAAATATATTTTTTTTGTTCATAAATTTTTTATAAATCCAAAAATTATAGACCTAAAGTAGCGTGGAAAATAGCATCATAAAAAACTGAAAGGGTTTTTATTTTTAAAAACAAGAAAATCTTGTAATAATAATAATAATAATACAAAAATTCAATTTAGAAAGAGATAACAAATCTCTAGGATATAGTGCATATTTAAGGGATTACTTTTACTCCTTTATTTATTCATTTCACCCTCTCTTCGTATGTTTTTCACCTTTTCTTTACTTAAATATTATTACTTTGTTATTCTATTTTCTAACGTTGTTATATTGTTGTTGTTCTTGTTTTTTATAATATGAATCAAAAGAATTAAATAAGAAAAATAAAAAGAACGTGTTTATTTTTTAAGATGGTTTGTAATTAAAACAACAAGAACATAACCGAAAACAAAAGAAGCAATAATAAGAAGTAATAAAATAAAAGAAAAGAAAAAAGTTAAAAATATATAAGAAAGAAACATTTTTTTATTAAAGACAATAATAAAGATTTTAATTTCTTAATATTATATTTGAGAAAAGAATTGTTTGTTGGAGGGGTGAATACGATATTTATGTTTCTGGTGGATTTATTTCGAATAAATGTGATAAATCAACAGGAAATGTTGCAAAGTTTTAATTATTATTTTGGTTATATGAGAAGAGCATTAAGAAATTTAGTAATTTTTGAATAAAATAGCCTAGCGAATCTAATTTGCATTATTAAGTACTCATAGCACTTTCTTTGATGGACATGCTAAAATTAAAACAAGACCAAACAAATGGAGCTGGAAACCAAAACACGACCAGCCATAGAGATAGATAAGGGGAGAAAGAATACTGTTACCTCTTCTTTTATTTTTGGTCATTAATAATCTGTTGCTAAGCCTGGAAGGGCTTGTTTTTGGGTTACCGCTTACCATGCAAAGGATGTTGCTTTTGGAGTCTTCGGTAAATATCCTAGTACTTTTAGGGATCTAATGCAAAAAGGATCTTTACATCCTTTCTAAATTGACTAACAGCTGTAGACGGTAGGTAAATTCACAACAATTGCCATTGTTTCTCCTCTCTAAGAAACGCGAACTACCTAAATTTGAGCACCAACTCTCAATGGAGTCAGACTGTCACAGACAAGGTTAATTTCTTAAAGCTCATTCTTGACAGCAAACAAACCTGGAAACCCAACATTCTCGAAAGAGTTAAGACAGCGCCATTGAACAAAGATGGGGTCTTGAGCACTGGGTACATTGTGCACTGGGTATAAACCTCGACAGTTTATCTCTGATGTATGGGGTTACGGTTTGGTAGCCGACCTTATATAAAATGGTCAATCAAAAAATTCACATGAAAGTTCAGAGATCCCATCATTGAGCATTTGTTGAGGTTTATGAAAAACAACCACTGCAGCATAAGTAATTCTCTTTCATATTACTCCTACTGACATTTTAGCCAAACAGATTACCGCTAGAACGGCAGTTCGACTGCAGTCTACCTGGATGGAGAATTACAGTAATACAGGGCACTCTTCAATTCTGATAAGAATAGGAATATCCCCTCTCCCTCAAGCATGGGCTATTCCATTCCAAAACCTACCTCACAGGGTGGATTCATAACTGTTATTTCGAATTATTAGCTATATAAAGAAGCCACAAATTGGTTTAAGTCAATGTAACATCTCTAACGGATATCGGCATCTTTACGCGCAGTCGGGCTGCAATGAAGTTCATAGAGTCAAGCCTTAACTCATCAAATATATAATTGTCAAAAGTGATAGTACACTTGTAACGACAAACAAAAATCTGTTCAATAGAAATTTTTTTTAGAATCTAAAAAAAACAGTCCTCACAACGTTCATACTATAAATCATACATTCGTTTCGTATTATTAACCAATTTACATTCAATTCCTAAAATAGTATCTGACGGTATACAACGTTTCACTGTATACAAAAATTCATATTTTAGAGTACTACGTCACATTGTATTTTGCCCTAAAATCATTTAATTAATTGTTATATGTCATGCGTAATAATTTTTTTTTTGTTTCTTTTCTTTTCTTTCTAATTGAAACAATAGCTATTTATGTATTTAGGGCGTAAAGTATGCCTTTTACGCTTAAACTGTTGTTCGAGACGCTAGCCGAGAGCAACAATCTCTCGAAAGCAAAAAAGATACTTTATGCCTGAATTGCATACAAGATTTTTTGTACGAGTAAGGTTCTGTATTATTTGCATAAATAAAAATACATTTATTTACACAAAATAGTAAAATATTTTTTTAGAAAATTTATCTAAATATGTAGTTTTCCGAAGTAATAGTAATAATAATAATTTTAGGCATTGTTATTTTAATATCCATTTTACGGTTTAGTCGTATAAAAATATTTTTTTCCGTGTTTGTTAAACGGTCATTAAAATTATGTATATGATACTGCGCAGATTTTATCATCATTTGATAGGGTATTTTACCTTGTAATGTAACTAAAATGTATTCGCAATAATAACAATTGATTGAATTTTTAAGGACTTTTGTTATGGTTTGATGCTTTTCAATGTACAGGTTAAATTTTTTATTTAATAGAATGTGCAAGGCACAACGACAGAGATAAATAGAAAGTCTTTTTTTGTAAATAAAGTCGTTCTTAAAACGATTTTTTTTATAAAGTTAGTTAAGTTTTTAGGTTTGGAGATAATATATTTTAGCTTTTGAGCAACAGATATTTGGTGAAAGTTTAGATTTTTGAATAAAAATATCACAGAATTGTTATGTGATTTTGATGTACATTTTAATAAATTAAATAAAGTTGTATAATATTTTTTTTTTAAAAAGATATGGTATAATTTCAAAAGTAACTTCTGATACCCAATATGAAAATACAATGGTTGCGCTTTTGTGAATATACAACGGTGTGAAGAAAACAAAAAATGTAGGATGTCACGGGACACTCAGCAGACGTGGAACATAAAAGTTGATAGTACAATTTATAAAATAATGTTTTTTTAAATGTAACTAAACAAACACACACGCACACATATACATACAAGCGCATAACGCATTGAGTGGTAAAAGATGGCTATAGGGTGACAAACAATAATGTGTTGGGTACAGGAATAACTCTGGTCTATGATACCGAAGCAGGTTCGAAGAAGTACAATATAACAAGGGGGTGCCCCACACTGAAAAACATTTAAAATATGCATAAAAAATTACATTAGACCTCCGAATTTGGTAATGAGTTGGCGCTAACAAACGCCATTTATTATTCTTACGAATAGGAGTTTATGAAGTATTGAACAAAGTTATTAATGTTAACATTAACATTAACAATGTTATAGTTATTAATAGCTATATACTTATAATATACACGTATTTATTTATTAATTTTATGCTGAAAATTTTATAATACTGTTCATATTTTCAAAAATAACTTTTTTAAATACATGCAAATTTAAAAAAATATACGATTATTCTTTTATAAATGCTGGTTTATAGTTTATACATAAACGGGTTATCAAACGATAAACAGATGTTATAAATATTTCATATTATTTGTGAAAAAATTTATAGATTTCAGAAATAATTTGATTATAAAATTTAATAAACAGCGTTTGTTGATCCTTTATGCATTTTTTTGAGTGCAGGAATCGGTGCTTAGACCACTGTTATGGAACATGTACGATGGTGTTCTCAGAGTACGAGTGCCGGAACGATTATTCCGATAACATTGCCATAGTTGTTGTAGTCGAGAACCTCACGAATATTATTACCAACTGTATCCAGACCATAATAATGCGTAAGAGCATGGTTGAACAATACAGGACTAGAGTTAGCCGAACAGAAAACGGAAGTCGTACGCATGAGTAGAAGAAAAGTTGTATCGATATCCAGGTTGGTGGACAGACTATAACATTTGACCAGCATCAGAGGTATTTGGAGTCGTTCTACAGACTCAACTACCACAGAATCAATTTCAAAGACCCCATGATGTACGCTGGTGACAAAGCCTAATTAGTGATTTTGCTCTTGCAGGGCTCATGTCAAACATTGGCGGCCCTAAACATCCGATCAGTAAGCTTCTCGGTAGTGTTAGCACATCAATATTAATATAATATGCGGCACCCATATGGGCCTGAACGGTCAAAGAGCCATCTTGTTTTATACCTATCAAAACGGCCAACAGACTGATAAGACCGTAAATATTATTGCGAGTAGAGTGTCGATCAATATTACAGCAAAAAGTTCTGCATATAGCAACACAAAATGATGGTGATCAACGAACACGAGAAGACTTCATCAAAAATCTCTGACGTAAAAGCATGGACAACAAGGGAACATATTGACGTGAACCATTACTTCACGCAGATTATTTTAGGCCATGGATATTTCCGTAAGTACTTAAACAAGTATAAGCACGTAAGGGACCCACATCGGGTAAACACACGGCGACTTAATAAACAGCATATGAGAGAATCAATCATGCTGCATACCCTCACTCGACGCTCAACTCCCGCCCCGCGAAGGAATGCTTTAATTGGTGGTACTGAAGGGAAACAACAAGATCACGAGCAAGGGAGAGGGTTTTACTCAGTAAAACACACACATGCACACACCCATACACACAAACGCACACGAATAAGTTCCAAAACCGAATTATCGAAATTTGTAGTTTTTGTATTACATCAACACAGAATTATGAATAAAATCAATCAAGTTCAAAATAATTTTCATTCTTATAAAATTTATTCTTTTTAGAGAAAATATGACATACTGTTCCTAATATTTATTATTTTTCATTAGGCTTGATGGCATAATAGCTATTTATGTATTAAGGGCGTAAAGTATATGTCTTTTCCGCTTGAGAGTGAAATTGTTGCTTGAGGCGTTAGCCGAGAGAAACAATCACTCGAAAGCAAAAAAGATACTTTATGCCCGAATTGCATACAAGAATTTTTGTACAAGTAAGATTCTGTATTATTTGCATAAATAGAAATACATGTATTTACACAAAATAGCAAAATATTTTTAGAAAATTATTTTATCCAAGTGGTTTTTCAAAATAATAGTAATATGTAATAATAACTTTACGCATTTTTATTTCAATTTTAGGCATTGTTATTTCAATTTTGATTTCAATAGGAAAAAAGGCCTGCTTTAGGAACAATTTTTGAATTGTAAAGTACATTTTACGGTTTACTCGTATAAAAAATTGTTTTTCGGAAAATGGCTGTAAAGTTTAACTTTACTGCCGCTAGGAGGTTAGTTAAAGTCTTACTTTTTTTACTGCGGCTGCAAAAGTAACGCCATTTTTATTTTATATTACGGCGGCTGTAAAGTAGCATTTGTTATTTGTTATTTTGTTATTTTTTCAAACAAATTGTGTAACTATGACTACAAAAAATAAGTTGATTCTCAATGGATTATGATATTTTGAATTATTGTATGTTTCTATGACAACAAAACATAACAAACAGTTCCATTAGATAATGAAATGTTCAATTATTGTATAACTATGACAACAAAATAACAATTATTTCAATTGGATTATGAAATTTTGAAAAGACTGGTTTGATAAAAAAATTTTATTCATACAAATTTAAATGTTTTTTTCTCTTTTTTGGAAGTAATTATGACGATAAAAATTCATATTTATAAAAATTTTGATTTATTAATTTCGTATTTATAAAAAATTTAAACGTTTGCCGAAAAAATAGCGTATTTAATTCGGAGCTAAAGTGACTTTTTGTGTATCGTCTATAATTGTTCAAACTATAGACTCAACACAAAAAGTCTCACTTTAGCTCCTAATTAAATAATGTACTATTTCCGGCAAACGGCTGTAAAGTTTAACTTTACTGCGGCTAGGGAGTTAGCTACAGACTTATTTTTTTGACTTATAATCAAAGCGGCTGCAAAAGTAACGCCATTTTTATTTTATTTTACAGCGGCAGTAAAGTAGCATTTGTTATTTGTTATTGTGTTATTTTTTCAAACAATTTGTATAACTATGACAACGAAAAACAGGAAATTGATTCTGATTGGATTATGCAATTATGAATTATTGTGTGTAACTATGACAACAAAACATAACATATAGTTTGATTGGATGATGAAATTTTGAATGGGAGCTAAACAAAAATTTAAATGTTTTTTACTTTTTGGACGTAATTATGACGGTTATTAATCATATTTCAAAATTTTTGATGTATTGTAATGATTCAGCTGCAATGCAATTGCAACTTCGCAAGAAAAGAAAACTATAATATTTGACAAAGTTCCATTAGTTTTTGAAAATAAAAATTAAAAAAAAGAGTTGGCGAAAAAAAGTGTGAAAAACAAAAATTTCGCAGGTTCGTTAAAAAAATGTAGAAGAAAAAAGTTGATAAAGTTTTCTGGGAAAACGGAATTAATTGAAAAAACAATGTTTTAAGTGTTTAATTGTATTTTAATGTTTCAAATATAATTTTTAATATCAATTTAAAGGTTAGTATTATATTAATTGTGTGTAATGTTATTTTTCTTTTAAACTAAATTCTTGAAGACCATTGTTTGAAATACGTTGATGAATTTGTTTGAATAGTCTTAAGTCGTTGCCACATGACAAACATTTTTGCCGGATTGCTAGCAACGAGTTTCTAATTTTTGATTAAACGAAAACTTGCTTTATTTGGATATTATGCAAAATGTATGGTAAATTAGAATACCTATCGATTAAAATAAACAAAGCTTATTATTAGATTAATTTTAATTGATAATTTTTCCAAAAATCATTTTGCATGATTTCTACCGCCGATAGAAATAAAAATATCGTTCATAAATCTCCACTGATTTTTTGGAGAATTATGAACGATTTTTGTAGAATTATGACCGATTTTTTTTATCGTTCGGATTTAACCTCACATCGTGGTATTTTTCATTTTGAAAGTTTATATTTTTGTGATTGTATATAATTGACGTTGAGTTTGTTTTAAAATAAAATTTTAGAAATATAATTACATTCATAATACAAATTTTCATTTCAAATTCAATATAACAATTCATATTTTTTTTTGCAAACTGTCATTTTTAGTGTTGTTGTTGTTGTAAATATCGCCGATAAATTTTTTGTTCAAGTGGCACATTTTACTTAAAACGACCAAATTCGTTCGATTATATTTTGCATGTGGCATGGCTTTTAAAGACTGAAAAAAAAAGTTTTGATCGTTTTAACTTGAAAAACTGATTTTTAAAAATATATTTTTATTTAATGAAATTTGAAATGGAGAACGCCGATTTATTAGGAATAATGGAGCATGGAAGTTTGAAGTTATAAAATTTATGTAATTATTTTACAGTTTGTAATTAAGTCATGCTATCAAACTAGCGCAGGAGTAGTGCATTTTAGTGTGGATTGTTGACTAATTGATGGTAAAAGTTTTATATGGAACTGAAACTAATTTTATTGCTTGCTAACTAACATGAAAGGTATAAGAATGAACCATCAGTTTTTTTTTCTGGATTTGAAACAAAAGATTGAATTATAAAATAAATGGTATTGTTTCCATTGGATATATTTCAATCAACATTGACAAACAAAAGAAGAAAATAATTTTCATTTTTGTTATTTTATTATTTTTATTTAAGTATTATTTTTATTTAAAATGAATTAAAATAATTTCGTTAGGAACAAGGTAGGAAGGCAATGGTAATCACTGGCATGGGGTATTCTTGTTTTATATTATTTAATTTTTACTGGCGTAGCACTGCGGTTAGTTTATTTCTACTTATGAAAGATGTATGTTACTTGTACGGTTTAAGCCTAAACACTTAGTTTATGTTTGTGTGTATGATTTACTTTCATTTTTTAGGTTTTAGTTAAAAATTGCTTTATTAATTTTTTTGGTTTTAGTTAAATATTGCACTCAAAATTTTTTTTGTAATAGGGTAAGAGAGCATCTCGAACTTAAAGACTGAGCTAAGCTAGTGCATATACTAGGAGTGCAAGCTCTCATGGAATGGTTGAGATTTAGTTTAATCTCAACCAACCAAGACTATCCAACTATTACAAAATGGCGCCCAACGTGAGGCCCCAAAGCAAGATGATCTTGTAGGTCGTAATGCTTTGGAGCTTCCAAAAATTATTAATTTTTTTTGAATATAAATTTATTTATTGTTTTTTTTTCAAGTAATTCTTATTTTATTTCATATAAGATTGATGAAATTATTTGTAAAATCTTTTATGAACAGATTTAAATAGCTTATTATTGTTGTTTTATTAATTTAACGCAAGGGTGGAAATTAGTCCTTCAGAATAATTTCCAACGGGTTCTACGATCCTGCCTGTGACCCTAGTAGAGTGGCATCGCAGTGGCATCGCAGATTAATCTTGGATGATGTAGCACTATGTGTGGTTCTCTTTGATGATTGGAGTTCTATCCTCAGTATCATCCCCGCATGGAAGTTGCATCAGTGCTTGGTCCTCTATGGAGTCACTAATCTGTACCTCCTTCGCTCATTTAAATTAAATCCCTCTTTCTTAATTGCAGTTCAAGTGGAGGTTCGTATAGGTTTGTTCAGATGGTGCTCGGGACGATATACTGAAGGACCATTTGACTTATTTATAAGTCTTTTGGTGCCGTTCATACATCGTGCCATCTGGATTCAAACCAAGTATCTTTTTATCACTATAGGATATTTTGGTTGTTTCTTTTGGTTGTTAAAATTATGTACCAGTGGAAAATGCTGGACATACCATAACCAGTGATATGTACAGAAATTAAGCAAAGATTTGGAATTGATTGTCGGAAAATAATAATGGAATTGCTGTTATTTTGGAATTGATTGCTTGTTAATGGTTGGGTCAAGCATTAAACCAGGTGGATCGTAACCAGGTGGAGTTCACAATTCAACATTTAATGTTAAGGTTTTTTTATCATTTGTTTATATGTATTCTATTTTATTCTACATTTCTTTTTTTTACATTTTTGTTTTGATTAACATACGTTTCTATTTTTATGTGATAATGGGCCAATAGATACTTTCAATTAATGATTTTCCAGGGCCAATGTCCATGTTTTGATTTTGTTTTTTTAAATTTGTACAATCCCGCTATAAACAAAAACCTGTGTATTACACAACATCTTGCCACAGGAGATCAAAGCCATAAATTTGGTATATGTACGTTATAAGTTTAATTCGCTCATGGTTTTATCTTATTACCGAAAATTTCTCCTTTTATTATTTCATTTTTATTTTTACAAAAGCTTTTCACTTATAATATTCTTTTACTTGTACTTTATTCACACTGTGTAAATTTTTTATAGCTATTTTTAAATTACTTTATATCTCTACTTTATTATAACTAGCTTTTGTCACTGCTAATTTAAGCCTAATTATACTATCGCCAATGCATTCTATTTTATACTCGACGAAATAATAGCAAAAACTTTAGAACATTCTACAAAAGAAATCAGCCCTTAACAACAAAAACACAATAACAAGATTTTCAAACGTTCACACATAGGTCGTAGGACATCTATTCTTTTAGTTTGTTTGTTTTACTCTATCATAGATTAGGTAGTTTTAACTTATTTTACTATTAGATAAAACTACTCAGTTTTCTGTTGCCTGTTATTTTGTTTTTGCTATCTTCAGACAACAATTCCAGTGTTTTTTATTATTGTAGTGGAACTATTTGCGACAAAGAGTAATTTCCAGAATGATGTACTTTTATTACATCGTACTCCATAATCGTTAAAATTTTTTTTGGTCGTCTTGTTTTATTTTGGCTACTTTTTATCCTTTGTCAGCCTATTATATAATTAAATCAAATTTTTAGTTAATAATATCATTTTCTGGGATTTTTGTTCTATATTATATTACTTTTTAATAATATACTGACGAACAGTTTTTAATTTATCACTATTCACTAGCAGTGAATTTAATTAGTGCTAATGAATTTAATTTATAAATATTATTTATTGTTATTATTTGAAAAAATTATTTATTTCAAGTAAAAATAAAACAATACAAAATTTGCGTGATTTTTATTTTAATCATTATTTGTATGTGTTATTATGTGTTTTAATTATTATTATTTAATTAACAAATTTTTAATATATTTTATTTCTTTCTATTCCGATTTCTGCGAGTGAATACATGTTTTATTTTGCTAAAACCGTCCAAATATTTTCAGCAAAACAAACTTTTCAGCGAAAGAAATGGGATAAGTATAAGGTAAGTGTACAATATTACGGGCTAGTACATTATGCCGTGCTATTCCTTAAAAATCTTTAAAATAAGATAAATTTAAGCTTTTCTGAAAAATTTTAGATCATGGTACTCGCCCTGAATTGCTGAGAATCATTTATTTTGATTGTCTTGCCAGTATTTTTGATTTTAATTTTATAAATCATACTTTGATTAATTGGTTGACAAAAACTTGCTGTTTGAGACAATTTTCTTATGGAAAAGGTTAAGGAATTATTAACATTTTCTTAAGACCAT